>JAVQIZ010242190.1:0-13028 GCA_036023535.2 Galaxias brevipinnis | reverse complement strand
CCAATGACATATCTGCTCTCAACCCAAGTCCATTCTAAAATATTGTCTTTTGAAGTGCTCATCTTGGAATATGGCATAATGGATATTATAACATCTTATCCTGTGTATATTAAAATGTTACAGGAGTGATATTCTACCAAATTAATCTGAATCATGTTGATTCATCTGTAGATACCTCTGTGTTAGAGGTTCCGTACTCTGCTGGTGATCAGAAGCCATTTTTTAACAAATTAACAACTGGACTACTTGGGACTAGCATACTAAGAAATTGAATGTATTATTGCAAAGCTGTGCTCGCTAAATAAATAAATAAAAAGGGAGCTAATATTGATTTAGTCTACATAACCTAAACTTGAGTTTCCTCCTGCCCCACGTAAGGGATAGCAAAAGTATAACTATCTAAATAACTTCACAATTGAATGAAAAACTATAGATTAAGGGATTTGCTGTTACTCAGTACAGTTTTCATCATTTTTTATATGATCAATGAAGATGGAGATAATGGCCCGGTTTCCCGTACAGGGATTGAGCCTAGTTCTAGACTAAACTGTGTGAAATGTTTCTGTTCTTGTGGACAATCTGCAATGGTCTTGTTTCAGCCCTTGGGTGGCCATGTGAGTGATTTTATACAGAAATGTAATGTCAAGTGCACGGCAAAAAAAATTTGTTGTTTTATTTAGCTGAATTTTTCTTTTTAGAACTTAGTCCAATTAAATGAATAGTTATGGCTAAATAATAATGTTCTACTTTAAATGTTAAATAATACAGGTTAATAATATAATCAGGTGTTTAGCCTATGTCGAACCTATATCATTGCAAATGCAATGTAGCTCATGCCATTTTAAGTCATATGTGAGTAGGCTATTATCATTCAAATGAAATTATCAGCCTCGAAGTAGGCACAACAAAGATGGTGTTTGAAATTGTTTAATATCATTAGAAGCAAGTGGATTGAACCATCAGCGTTTAGTAGTGTTTTCTAAAAGTAGGGCAAACACTGTCATCTAAGCATTCACGTATGGCAGTAAATCCTATTTATGTAAATACCTCTTTAGAAGCCCTGCATGCTCACCTTGATCACCAACACGATATTGTGGTGGTGGAGTTTGATTCACAAATGAGTAATGGACTTTTAATTCAAAAATCCAAAAGCGCTAAAAACTGTATATTGGGCTCATCAGTGTTAATAAAAAGTAAAAAATAAAATCAAAACAATAAAATGATAAGATACTATAAACTTCTATATTGTTATTACCAATTGCCTGTGTTGGACATCAGAGCTCGAGCAGAATTCTGACTCACATTGTTCAGAGATAACTGACATTAAAAACTTTCTATATTTATTTTAAAGCATCCTATTAAAAAGCTATAGCCATTTCTATGCCCAGTTACCCTCTAAGGTAGAGAAAGGGGAGGCTGCAGACCTGCAGCACAGGCAGATACAGGCCCCAGAGGCAGATACCATACAGGCCCCAGGCAGTTTGAAGACCCTGTTACTAGGCTTGTAGTATACTTATCGTCCAGTTGGTGGTAGTAACCCACCTTAAATTGGTTTGCCATCCGCCAACAAACACTAAAAAGAAGAAGAGGTAGAAGAGAAAGAAACTGAAGACACTCAAATCAATTAGCATACTTATACTAATTGATTTGCTAAAGTTATTGTTGTTCAGCAATCCTGTAATGTTGGGTCATTTAAATATTTACTATTTTAGGGTTGATATCAATTTATTGCAATATTTCTTGTGATTTCAATGTTTTAAGTTATTGCGCCATGCATTATTAACCCTATTACTATCTCAGTCTAACGCAGTATTATCTTATCTCCGAGCTAACAGCGTAACTTTACCCTGGAGGTAGAGAAGCTGTCATTTCCTGTCATTAACTCATTAACATAAGATATTGTAAGGATCCCTATAAAGGAAATAATGATTAAACATTGACATCCTGCCATTATTTACAAATAACCATTTTCTTTCCAACTTTCATTTTTTCTTTTTCACAACTAAAGTCCCATACTCCCATTAGTTAAAGTTGTTTTAATAAATGGGTCACAAAAAAAGTTGTCTTTCTTCTCACATACCTAAATGGCCCTTGCCATTTTAGAAAGGGATGACGTGTTTGTCTTCATAAAATGCTATGTAGAATAATGTGCTGTAGGCTAGATGTAGCCTATAACAAACAATAGTGAGTAGTACAGCCGCTATTTAGTCAATGGTACATATCATTACACTGTATGTTTTAAGAGGTTATATATTTAAATTGAACAAACTTATGTCTAAATTCAGAAAAACTAAAACTACATGTAGCCTATCATTCAATTGTTTCTGTAGGTCAAAAACCCATAAGTCGATATAACTATATGCCAAAGCACTAAGGCAAACTTTTTAATCAATAACATAGTGCTTTTCATTACATTGTACAATCAGTAGTGCAGTTTACTCCATATTAATATAATGTTTATATTTAAATTCACAAAACCATCTCAATGTGAAGCAAATTTTTTTTTTAAATGTCAACGTCTATAGATGGTTATTAACATATAATCAATTCGTCAAAGTCTACAGGTTAGGCTATTAATGTATACCTTTCAACCGCATATGGTTATCTGCAGTATACTCATATCTTAATATAATGTTTATATTTAAATTCACAAAACTATCGCAATGTCAAGCTAAATAACATAAAAAAAACAACAACAAAAACTATTTGTCAACGGTTATTAACGTAAAATCAATTCGTCAAAGTCTACAGACAGTTGTTAATGTTTGGACCGCATATGGTTATCTGACTGGGTCCTAAAACTGCCTGCGGCCATCTGCCTCTGGGCCCTGTATCTGCCCCTGGGGCCTATCTGCCTGTGCTCCAGGTCTGCAGCATCCCCCTATAGCCAAGGTAGGCTACGTAGACCTACGGTTCCATCCCTCAAAATATGCATTTTTGCCCAGGCAAGGCAATTTTGTTCTTGCGGTCAAGAACAACAATTTGTCTTGCCCATGCAGTTGCCCCGCCAATGCAGCCTGCTGGTCCCAGCCTTGAAATATATAAGTTGCCCGATAATAAAGATCCAAACGCAATACATTATCACTGGACAAAAATATCAAATGAGAGAGAGAGAGAGAGACATAATATTGTTTCTTTTGTTGTCATATCTGTCATATGTGTTGTAATGCTTTGGCAATGTAAATTTATACTTTACCATGCCAATAAAGCTATTTTGAATTTAATTGAATTGAATTGAGAGAGAGAGAGAGAGTGCGAGTGTGTGTGTGTGTGTATGTAATTCCTAGAAATAAATCGTTTTGCAATTAATGACACGTGCAGGTTAGAGCTGGCTGCTCCAGGAACAGGTTATGCGAAACTTTGACAAATCTTAGGAAAATATATTTTTACACCCAGTAGAGGATCGGATACTCCTACTACTCCTCGTTGATGATCAGAAAGTGTAGCCTAGAATATTATTAATTTATGTGTAGCCTAATGTAGTAGGCTAAACGATTTCCTATATTTTATGTAGATTATTTAAAAATAATCCAAGCAGATTCTATATTTCAAATAGTTTGTTGCGAAATGCCTGCAAAGTTCAAATGTGAACATACTTTGGATCTGTAAAATTACAATGAATGGAAATATGGCTTAATCTTGTACTTCCGGTTTGAGACGTCAGGCAATTCAAATCGGTGTTGCTTTAAAACTCACGCGGTCAAAGTTGTTTACCTCTTCGTTACCTCTGACGTCGTGACACACCCCTGTTTGGGGGAGGGGGAGCCGTGCCACACATGTTACGAGCGCTGGACTTAACCAAGAAAAGCCAAGCTGGCATTGGATGTCACCAACCACAGCACGGTGTATACGCAGATTCTAGCTTCGATTGGCTATTCGAGAGTCTAGGGGACAATCCCCTTCTCTGTATGTCTACGTTCGGAGGGCGGGGCATAGAAAGAAGTAATGGCTATCTATTTGGGTCTGGACAGGCAATATTTCTCGTCGGACTATCGTTATTATTAGGGTTATTACGTCTTTCAGTGTTCATTGTTGTCTGGTGAATGTATTTAAATCTTTTTCGCTCGCTTTGCTTGTTCCACATTGAAGTGTCAGTGTGGCCCGAAAATGGTTAATACCTTGCCTAAACTTGATAACGCAATTTAGGGTTAAACCGCCTGCTAGCCACGCTACTCGTTAGCTCCGCTTGCGAGACAACATTCGGAACCTTTGGAAGGGCGTGCAAGTTCGACTTTCTGTTCATGGGGAGTTGTACACTAGGAAGTGTATCCGTATTTTGCCCACATCTTCAACTCAACATGGAGGATAACTTACTTGGTGGATATTGATGACGACGACAAGTCTGTTGATGGACAAAGTTGTTCTCAGGCATGGAACTCAAATGCAAAAATATGAATGCTGACTTAATACCTAACATTTCAGTCCAGTGCCTTATGCAAGAAAGTGGTGTTGCGTGGCTGATAGTTGTGTAATCTGTTTCTTGTTAGATTATTAACAACATTGGATGCACATACGTTCTTGTTAGCATTTAATGGACTGTGTTGACGTGCCGTTTTCTCTTCACAGGATTTACAGCTTTATATAAACTGGTTTGAAAAAAGTTTGAAGTCATCTAACCTTTAAGGGTATGTTTAAAACTCAGGTAAGTCGCTATTCGTTTTTAGTGTAGGATCCATCGCACTATCAGAAAGAGAATGAGTGAGACCACTGCAAAATTATCCGTTTATCAGGTTTTACTACGTTGGATATTATATGTTTTTTTGTTTTATTTAATAAATTACTGACAACATTTCTTCCAAATTAAAAATCGAAATATTGTAATTTATAGGATTCGTTTGCAGAAAATTTAAAAAATAATTGCAAAAACTAGTCGTGCAAACACTCCACCAACACAGTGGGTTCAAGACACTGGCTGTAGGCCTTCTAAGGTCTGTCTAACCATTAGATGACCAGGTGTTGGGCAAAGCTGAAAATTGGTGTACTAGGATTGGTGATTATCTGGGATAGCTTCAGCAAAGCTGGAATCTGGCAGATTTGTCTTTGTGAAGGATGCATGAAACACATAAGGTTGTCCTAGAAGAAAACTTGGTCTTGCTCTGACAATGTTCCCCAACATTGAGGATTGATCTTCCAGCAGGACAATACTCCACGCCACACAGCCAGGTAAATCAAAGTGTGTATGGAGGGCCACAAAATAAAGACCCTGACATCGCCATCCCAATCTCCACACCTGAACCCCATTGACAACCTCTGGAATGTGATCAAGAGGAAGATGAATAGTCACAAGCCATCAAACAAAGCAGAGCAGCTTGAATTTTTGCTCTAGGAGTGGAATAAAATCACCTAACAGCAATGTGAAAGATTGATGGAGAGCATTCCAAGACACAGGAAAGCTGTGATTGGGTTATTCCACCAAATATTGGTTTTTAAACACTTCATAAGATAAAAACATTAGTGTTGTGTTGTTTCAAAATGGAAATGAGCTGTTTTCTATGTATTATTCAAGGTCTGAAAACACAGCCTCTTTTTAGTTATTTTGCCAACTTTTTATTTAGAATTTGAGAGAAGGGGTATTAGTAATTTATAGAACGAAACAAAAAAATATTTTACTCAAATGCAAACCTATAAATAGTAAGAAAACCAGAGAAACTGATCATTTTGCAGCGGTCTTTTACTAGAGCTATGTATATATATTATATCTTTAATTTATCTGAAGTCTGGTGTCCTTTTTCTTGGAAAGTTTGCAGCTAGTCTAAATTCCAAAATAGGAATTGTATAGGATACTTTTGAGTGTAAATATTGTTGTGGTGTTGAAGGCTATACTTTCTTTTTCATTAAACATATCTCTAAAGTAGATTTTCTTTGAGTAGATTAAATGGGTAATTACATCTGAAAATTGGATATAAAATATAATTTAGAATGGTTTTGTTCAAGAAAATCATATTTCGTGAACTTCATAGCCCAATAAAAACAACTTAGAAAAAGTTTTGTCATCCCACGTTTTATGACTTTGTAGAACATTTCTAAATTGATTGGTAGTTTATAGTATATTTTAGGATATACACCAAGTGATTTAAATTGTGTAAACATTTATTTATTGCAATAGCTGTCTTTTTTCATAGTGCATGCTATTACATTTTGAAAAGTAAGTCTCAATTTATGGTGCAATTTATTTGTTACACTAAATTGCTAACTTGGTGAGTTGTCTCTGGTGAAGTCAAGCATGGTCATGAGAATTATTTTTTACATATTGTAAAATGTGTTTGCTTTCAAAGTACTGCATAGTTTGGATGAATTGGAAAAATAAAGTCCCCTATGAATTTTTATACTAAGGCCATAGACAGTCAGTTTAGTTTAGGTAGTATGCATTACAAAAGCCAAACAGTATCTCAGTATTTGCACTGATTCACAAGCACACATTCCTAAATAACAATTGGGGTAAAGTTCACTTCCATGATGTTGTGGAACAAGTAGTTCTGGTTTGTGTAAAGAGAGTGAAAGTGGGCCTATTGACTGGTCAACTGAGCCATTTGCAATGTGATATATGTAAAATTAGACTATGATATGGGCCTACCATTTGGTTGAACTTTAAACTGGTCTAGTTACTCGTCCACGGCTTGCTCAGAACCAACTGCATGGTAGAAACGCAATATGGTGAGTGCTACCCTTGGCTTTCAAGTAAACAGGACTTTTATTACTTCATACCTTAAATCAGGTTGGAAACACCATGGTGGTACAAGGGCTGGAAAAAGAGGTTGTTGATTTTGGTTAAGGCCTTCGGTAGGCCATTGAAGGAATGTACTAAACGCAGATTCCGTCCTTCCATCCCAGCTTTCATTTTCACTCTAAACACTGATATAGACTAAAACATGACAGTGTTAAGTGTTAGTTTAGGTTTCAGTGATGAAAAATAGGTGGATGTTCTGTATCATTACAGTTATTATGATGAAATAAAAATGTTTATTGAAATGCATTGTTGGTTTTAAATTGGCATATAATTTTAAAGATAAAAGGCAATGCAAGAATGTGTGCATTACGGCAGTCAATCCATGTATCGTTTTTGTTTGAACTATTTCTTACAATGTGACTATCTTTTTACAAATGTAGATTAATAGTATTTTTATTTTGTCACATTACTTTTTCTCAGATCAGTCTGAGGCCATTGTCTACTGTCCCTAGTGCCAGAAAATCCCAGCCATACATATTTTCTATACCATTTTTGTCCTGAACAATGGTAAGTTGTTCGTAACGCGCCATGGCAGTTATGGTAGAGTCCATGTGCACTCCTATACAGTTGGTTGCTTTGCCTAGCTTGTAACCCCACAGAATGGGAGACCATTGGACTTACACAGCCAAGCTGCAGGCCCACTTGCATCTTTGTGTGTGTGTGCACTGTAAGGCACACGTGTTCAGTTGTTGTCAAGGCTAATTAAGTGTTGCATTCACCTGTTAGGGTTGAGGCCACATTTACGTCTCGTGATTGGTGGTCAGTAGGCCAAACACATCACAGGTAATGTTTGTTTTTTGTGTGCATTGGACATCATGAAGAAGCATACTTGCTTGTTTTGTCTTTCTTGGAAAGTAAAGAGGAGATATACAGGTTGCTAATACAGCCTATGATTTGGCCTGAAACGTTTATCAGTGGCATTATCTAACTTGTGATAAAATAATGCGGCATTCTATATGATAAGCTGGTACACCTTGTCATTAATGTGGCCTAAAATTGTTGTGATGACTAACAGAACTTTGATACGCTTAATAAGTTGGTGGGCACTAGCAGGGAGCTGCAGCACTGGCATGGAGGTTATATAACTGACTTCAGCTAAATTACTCTATGAACCTTATCCACATGTCTGTTGTCCGTCCATTCCTGTCCTAACTGGTTTTGTTTGTGTTTGGGTGTGTGTGCCTGTATGCAGTGTGCATTCAGAAAGTGTTCAAACCCCTTCACTTTTTTTTACGTTATAGCCTTATTCTGCAATAGATAAAAATTTACTTTATTCTCAATCCACACACAATACCCTATAATAACAAAGCAAAAACAAGTTTGTAGAAACGTGCAAATTTATAAAAAAATTATATAAATGAAAACATTTACACAAGTTTTCAGAGCCTTTGCTCAGTATTTCGTAGAAGCACCTTTTGCAGTGATTACTGCCTCATGTCTCCTTTGGTGTGACGCTGCAAGCTTGGCACACCATGAGGAATTTCTCCCATTCTTCTTTTCAGATCCTCTCAAGCTCTTGTCAGGTTAGATGGGGAGCGTCAGTGTACAGCTATGTTCAGGTCTCTCCAGAGGGGTTCAAGTCCGGCTCGGGCTGGGCCACTTTAGGACATTCACTTACTTGTCCCCAAACTACTTCTGAATTGTCGTGGCAGTGTGCACTGTCTTTGGAAGGTGAACCTTCACCTCAGTCTGAGGTCCAGAGCGCTCTGGAGCAGATTTTCACCAAGGATCTCCCTGTACTTTGCTCTGTTTATCTTTGCCTCGATCCTGACTAGTCCCCCAGTTCCTGCCGCTGAAAAACATCCCCACAGCATGATGCTGCCACCACCATGCTTCACCGTAGGTATGGTATTGGTCAGGTGATGAGCGGTGCCTGGTTTCCTCCAAATGTGACACTTGGCATTCAAGCCAAAGAGTTCAATCAGACCAGATAATTTTATTTCTCATGATCTTGGAATCCTTTAAAGGGATGCTTCACCGATTTTCTAATACAATAAATGTTATTTGTATATTGAACAAGTTCGGGTCATAGGATCAATGTAAGTGAAATTCACGTATTTTTCCAGCCACCGGCATTTCAATGATTTATTCATTATACACCACAATGCCCATAGAAACACAGAACCAGCAAAGGCTCTCCCCTTGGCTGACAACGGCAGTAGTTTAAAACATTTCAGGAAGGGCCTCCTGTGACTCAATAGAGTAATTTTCTCAACTCATTTGACGTTCTGCTGTTTGATTGCAAAATGCTGACGATACAATGTTTAAAATACAACATCTGGTATATATACAATACAACACATGGTATCTGATGAAAATCATATCAAAAGATCGGAAATGGGTGAACTATCGCTTTAAGTGCCTTTTGGCAAACTCCAAGCAGGCTGTCGAGTGCAATTTTCTGAGGAGTGACTTCCATCTGACCACCTGTGCCTAAAAGGTATGACTCGTGGAGGGCTGCAGAGATGGTTGTTATTCTGGAAGGTTCTTCCATCTCCACAGAGGAACTCTGAAGCTATGTCAGAGTGGCCATCGGATTCTTGGTCACCTGCCTGACCAAGACCCTTCCCCCCCGATTGCTCACTTTGGCTGGGCAGCCACCTCTAGGAAGTTTTTGAACTTCTTCCATTTAAGAATGACAGAGGAGTGTTCTAGTGTTCTTCGCTACTTTCAATTAAATGAACTGCTTTTGTATAGCGCTTTTCAACCGTAATGGAACAAAGCCTTTACAACGTTGCCTCTCATTCACCCATTCACTCACACGCCGATGGTGGCAGAACTGCCATGCAAGGCGCTTGTCTCAACATCGGGAGCACCTCAGGGTTCAGGGTCTTGCTCAAGGACACTTCGACACATGGACAGGAGGAGCTGGGGATCGAAGCGCCAACCCTTGGATCAGTGGACGACCCACTCTACCTCCCAACCAAAGCCGCTCCAATTAAGGCTGGGCGATTTTATGATTGAATCGATTAATTCAAATTAAGAGTTAGCACGATGTGTAAAAAGTCTAAATCGAGACAATCGATTTATAAAAGGCACAATTCATATAGCTACGTTAAATTTATAAAAAAATAGTTAGTCTATTTACGCCAAAGGAACTCATTACTTTAGTGAAGAGAATACTCATCTGCTGCATGCAGGAGTAGATAAGTTAATAACGCACAATCTAATAATTTATGTAAAGATTGAAAAACACGGCTTGGTATTTTTTATGTCTGTTTAGAGAATGAACAGGAGAAATCAAGATTTTAATCGAAAATCATCCCTAAATGTGATTTATTTTTTTGCCGATATTGCCCAGCCCTACCTTCAATGCTGCAGAAATGTTTTTGGTCCCTTCCCCAGATCCGTGCCTTAACGCAGTCCTGTTTCAGAGGTCTACGGACAATTCCTCCAACTTCATGACTTGGTTTTTGATCTGACATGCACTGTCAACTGCAGGACCTAATTTTGAACCGATCAATCAATTGAGTTTTACCACACTTGGACTCCAATCACGTTGTACATCTCAGATGATCAATGGAAACAGAAGGCACCTGAGTGTCATAGCAAAGGGTCTGAATACTTATGTAAATGTGATATTTGAGGTATTTTTATTTATAGATTTGCACAAATACATTTTTGCTTTGTCATGGGGTATTTTGTGTAGATTAATGAGGAAAAAAATGATATTATACATTTTAGAATAAGGCTGTAACATAATGTGTGGAAAGTGAAGGGGTCTAAACACTTTCTGAATGCACTGTGTATGTGCATGCCTAGCCCTGCTGTAGTTCTACAGACAGGCCTGTTTGTGTGCGTGTGTGTGAGCAGGTCTCTCGCTGCCTCTTCTCTTTCCCCTCTCCAGAGTCCAGCGAGGGGCCCAGCGTTAGGGGGCTGGGTTGCAGTCGCCGCCTCTTTCTTTCCCTCCCTCTCCATTTCCCTTTCTCCTTGCGGATGTTGGGGCCTGGGCAGGGGTGGGAGAGGTGGAGACCATAGGCCTGGCCACGGGACATAGGACCCCCTCCCACACACACACACACACACACACACACACACACACACACACATACACCCTGCTCTCCCCACCCCATGTCCAGCCCATCCTGTGTGGGTCACAGGTCACCTCGTCATGTGCTGTTACTGCTGTAGCATGCTCCATGTGAATCTAGAAAAGAGCATGAGAGAGAGAGAGAGAGAGAGAGAGAGAGAAGAAGGGAGGAAAAGGGAGTTAAAGGGATACAAGGGGACAGAACTGGGCTAGTCTGCTCTGCTGCCTATTTTTTCCTATACTAGACTTATGTTGGCGTTCTTGTTTTATAGAGTATACACAGTTTATACATGGGTCCCCTTATTTAATTTTGTTTTAGTCTTTTGCTGGATGTGATTTCTCTGTGTTCAACTGCTTTTTTGACACCATACATCTCCCTTTCGGCCTGCTCCTTTCCGCCTGTTTCTTTCCGTCAACTTCTCTTTGTTGTCCGTTTTGGTATTTCTTGAAGTGGTTTGTGGTCATTGATGTCAGGTGTTGTTGGGGACATGTTGCTACATCCCAATGTTGACATAATTTTGTACATTGTTACTATTTCCCTGCCAACACTTTCTTTCTCTCTATTTCACTAACCCCCACCCCTCCGTTCTCTGTCCATTTATTTGCCTCGTAAACTTGGATTGTTTCTCTCTCCACTCTCCCACTCTCCTTTTTAGTAGTTGTGGGTCTCCCTGTGTTCACATGGGTGAAGTGCAGGCCCAGTGTATTTCCATTGTATTTCAATTCACTTTCCAGCTGGGTTATTCAAGGTCTGAGTTGGTTTATGTCAGTTCTGTACTTGTACTGACCCAGCCAGAGGTATGCAGTAAAATGCATTGCTTTATACCGGACAAGTTTGGCAGCATGGAATAATTTTGGAGCCATTTCTGGGATTGCATCATGTGACGGAGGAGAGGGATGCTGATTGGACGATCGGAAAGGACCCCCTCTTTTCGCTCTCTCTGTCTCTCTCTCTCTCTCTGTCTCTCTCTCTATTCCGTGCACTACTGTGTTCTGGAACCATCCCTGTATTTTGTTTCCAGGGTTGTTATAGGTCTGGATGTGATTCTAGCCCCGACTCTTGTGGGATGTGGTCTGGACGCTCATTGCTGACATTCTTTGTACGTGATGCCAGCATTTTTCCCCCTTCTTCTCTTTCCTGCGTGTCTGTGTGGAGTTAAAGTAAATGGTTGCTGCCTGAAAGGCTGTCTGGATCCTCCTCCTCCCACTTCTAAACCCCACCCCACCATACCCTACCCTGAACTTCATAATCACCTTTTACTTAAATGCCCTGGTTCTAATGCTACCACTTAATCAGGTTTGTTGGATGCCCACAGTGTTTTATACTCACTTCATATTGACATTCATGGAAGTCGATCTTACATCTGGGCTGCATTCCAAACCTTTTGCAGGCCTTGTTCCATTTGTCTTTTTTTTGTAGCGGCTCACCTGACAAATTGAACTCCGTGCGGGTCTGCCTTTAACATGCACTCAAACTGTTTGCAGTAATAAATAAAGCTTTGAGATAAAAGGGAGGAGGCCTCTTTATAGTACTATTGGAATGTTTCCATGGTCAGTTTGTGGTCCATGATTTGTTTTGGTTTTCATCCCTGCCAGAGGAGCTTTCCATAATACAAACTGACTGGGTGTTGAATATCAGATATCATCAACAGGACTGTAATACAGGGATTAAGAGATTATATCTCAATTGCAGTTGAGCTGCAATAGAAATTAAGTAAGAGATGAATACTATCTGAGTGTTGAAATTTTGGGAAGATTAACCTGATTCGAATTGGCCTGCAGTCACTGAGTATGGCCTTTGTCAGCAGCAGTGTATTAAGATATAAATAGAAAAAAAAAAATGCTGAAATTTTCCGTTTATGGAAATATTTTCTTGATAGTATCAATTGACTTAAATATATACTGTAGTTATATATAGGTCATAGGGCACCACGGTGGCTCGGTGGTTAGCACTGTTGCCTCACAGCAAGAAGGTGCTGGGTTCAGTCCCAACCTGACCCAAGGGCCTTTCTGTGTGGAGTTTGCGTGTTCTCCCTGTGTTCGCGTGGGTTTCCTCCAGTTACTCCGGTTTCCTCCCACAGTCCAAAAACATGCAGGTTAATTGGTGACTCTAAATTGCCCGTAGGTGTGAATGAGAGTGTGAGTTGTTGTCTGTCCCTATGTGTCAGCCCTGTGACAGACTGGCGACCTGTCTAGGATGTACCCCACCTCTCGCCCTGTGTCGGCCTGGGCTAGGCTCCGGGGGGGGGGGGGGGGGGGGGGGGGGGGGGG
>JAVQIZ010242153.1:0-12930 GCA_036023535.2 Galaxias brevipinnis | reverse complement strand
CCCCCCCCCCCCCCCCCCCCCCCCCCCCCCGTGTCCCGTGGGACGTCCCCGCTTCTGTGTTCCTACCCTATCCATACCTGTTCCCAGCTCCCATCTGTTTGTCTGCTCAAATCCCTTTTGGCCCGCGCTAAACACAGTGTGAGCTGGGGAGGGAGAAATGAATGGGTAATATTTGGTATTTAAATGCACTCTGTGTGATGCATGGGGGTGCTCTTATGAGGCCATGTCCCCCGAGTAAAATTTAGCTGCCGTCGAGCAGGTTACACACGCGGCACGGCGAGTTAGCGGCAGGCACCCACACACCCAAAGTTGAACCCGAACGGAAAACGAACAGCAAGCAAAGTTGAGAGGGAATAACTAATGATTCGCTACCCGGGCCCTGGAAGTGAGTATCACAGAGCTAGTTTGTCAGACACAAGTTTCCCCGTCTTTCCTCTTTTTTTTTTCATCCTCCTGCTTATTTTCCATGGCTCAATTAACTTTGAAAAGATTACACCTTCCACGCACCCAAAGCCCTGTCTCCCCCACTCCCCCGATTCCAAGCTAATGCAACCAACATAGGGAAATGCTGTGCCTCTGTCAGTTTGAACGACTGATTATAGATCTCGCCGGCAGCCATGATGATTACTTTCCACACACACCTCGGGAGAAGGGGCGTTGCCGGGGCACTCGGAGCGAGACGTGCCCAACCACCTCTCCACGGTGGGTGACAGGTGTGGGGAGACGGGCCTTTCTGGGTCCTCAGCGGGGTAGAGGACGGGTGGGGGAGTAGACGGGGCAGGATGTCATAGCCTCTGTTCCCACACACTGCCCCCTGTTGCCTCGGAGACAACTCCCTTTGTCTCCAGCCTGACGCTGACAAGTACCTCTTACTGCCATTCGGGGTCTTCCATGGCCACCCTCAGGTTCCATGTCTTGTTTAAATATGTAGATCTCGTTATTTAATTTTTTTCTACTCTTAATAATGACATAGCGAGACGGCTCCTCTGAGAGGTGTGTCGGTGTTCAAAGGCAGAGGTAGTGAAGCGGAGTGTGTGGGACGAGTCCTGCAATGGTTCAGTGAGTCCCCTTCACAGAGACCCGGGCTCTAACCCCACTTCACCTGTTGACTGCGGACACATGCCCGGTCCACCTGGCTTGGCTTGGATTTGGGTTAAACGTGAGCAACGTGAGTTCTAAAAACCCTTCTGAAAGAAGAAAAGGGTTTGAAATGATAATTATTTATCAGTCCCCGCCACATGTCACAAAGTACAACGTACATTTCACTGCAACTTGAATGCAGTTGATATTCTCATATAGATTTCCATTCCCTTCCCATAGAAAAGCTGTAGCCAAGTAGACACACTTCTGCCGGTTGATTCCCAGCAATGCCTTCGCCATCCGATCCCAGCTGCTTTGGAGGGGTAATGAAAAGCTTGTTGTTTCTGCCCGTCCATAGCACACGTGCTGCTCGGGGATGTCACTGGGCTCTGATCCCCTGATGTGGCGCATTAGGCAGGGGCAATCGTTATTAAGCACATTTCAGGCTCAATTACCAGGCCACATCACCGCCATGGAGACTCCACCGGCTGACAGGAGTCTGTGTCCTCCTCTACACCAGGTAGGAGAGGCAGATTGATGTGACGTCTTTAAGAGATTGAAAACGTGAATGTCGGGGATGTGCCTTTCAACCGTAGTCAATCTTTCGACGTAATAACAGTGCCCTTTGTTTGTTTTCGAACACATTTTCCCCCGAACTGCTACTCCCTTTTCCTATGGCTTCAAATCTCTCTGCAATTTCTCTGCTGTTTGGTTTAGGCCGCTGGGTCGTGCCCTGAGGTAGAGCTTTTACCATGCGCTCAGAGGAATGGCATTTTCCCATGCAAATGGTCAAAGTAAAAAAATAAAAAATTAAGAGAAAAAGTTTAACCAGTGGGGTATTGAGGCAAGGCATTTCGATGAAGGCAGTTGACTTTCATGGCTCGTGAAAGCAATATGTATCTCACACTGTGCTTTGTTAATTGCGCTCGTGCAAATTCATTCCTTTGAAAAATCAGTTCGTCTGACTTCTTTCTGAGAAAGGTTTTTTTCGTTCATCATGTCAAAACAAGAACTGCGTTTGTCAGGTAAAATGTTCCAAGTAGCATGCCTGCGTTTTCTAAGGCCACCTAAACCAACCTGTTTTCCTTTTTTAAGGAACGCTTCATTCTTAAAAGGTCACCCTTGTTCAAGACAAAGTGATCCTGTCGTGTGTTTTAACATTGACATCCCCCAGCCTTCAGGTAGTGATTCACCCAGGGCCTTACAGACATCCAAATTAGGTAAAGAAAAGCGTGTTCAAAGATTAGCCCCATACCTTTTCTCTCTGTGTACCACATGTTACTGAGTCACTGGAGCCTGTCAGGGGGAATTACTGATGGTAGAAGTGAAAATCTAAATCTATCACCACAGGCACAATTGGAAGCATCTCCGCTTACTGCAGAGGCCCTGCTGTCTATTAGCATTTGACTTGTGGAAATAGGTCTACTTACCAAACGCAATATTGTCACCCTGGTTTAAGTCTGATGTTCCTTGAATGCAGTGGTTTACTGCAAGTCTTGATGTCATGAAGTCAATATGTTTCCTTAAAAAAACATATTCTTCTCTATCGAAGATCAGTATTCTAGATGAGTAATTAAAATTCTCAATCTCAGAACAATGAGGCTAATACCGCTCCATGCTATTTGTTTGGATTTAAACATGAAATATCACAAACAACAGTTTTCTTGTCTGGAAACTAGACAACAACTCACTTCACATAGACCAGAGTCTCAAAACTGGTTCATTACCACGAATCACACAGGCTCTTCTCGGTGGCCCCTTCAATTCCACCTGGAGACGCTAACAACATGTGTCTTTGAACTACACAAGATGCTACTTTGCTGCTCACGTCTTCAATTTGAAGTGTTTTTTTTGCTGCTTATCGACAGTGCATCTCCTGAGTGAAAGCGAGTGTGTTTGGAGGAGCTACAGTAGCTTATTTATCCACCCACCTGGGCCCGCACCACCCACCTCAGCGTCTGAGTCACCCTGCCTCGCAGCCTCTCCCTCAGATGGTGCTGAGCAGGAGAGTCAGCAGTGCTGCTCGGCTCGGCTCGGCTCGGCGCAGCGCGCGCCGGTGTGTGGGCGGCTAGACCAGCCTCATGGCTCAACTCATTCAGCCATCCACGAGGGGCATCAAAGACACACTCGAAGACAGGAGGAGGGAGGGAGAAGATAGAGAGAGATGGATAGAGAGAGAGAGAGAGAGGGTAACGAGTGCAGGGAAAAAAGAGTAAAAAAAGACAGAGATGGGTGTGAAAAAGAAAGGATTGCAAAATATGGGTGGCTGGTTCCGCAGAGAAAAAGTAAAAAGTAAAAAGTAAAAAGAGAGCATTCGGACAGGACAAAGGGAGGGGAGCGCGGAAAGCAGAAGGCGTTTCTCGCGGGCCAAGAGGACGGGAGTGACAGACGTGCTCGCCGCAGCCTGCCGTGGAGGCAGAGCACATTAGCCTCACCCCGGTTCAGCTCCCATGGCCCGAGAAGGACTTCCTATTTGGCGGGTCGGGATGTTGGCATGGGCGGGCAGGTCGTGATCTGCCAACTGACATTAGGAAGCGGGGCAGGGGAGGGCCGGGGAGACACTGGCTGTCTGTGAGATGGCTCTCCAGGCTGGCGGAGACGCGCCCCGGCTCAACCCAGGCAGAGGGCTGACAGGGCAGGGAGACACAGAGGCTCAGTGTGCACGGGGGGGCCACGCGACGTGGACGGCACACGGAGACTCAGCGGGATTTATTTGAGCCTTTCCTGTTTGCTTTTCACAAGGTCTCACAATCATAAACTACTTTTTTTGCATGTATGCATTTAATGCATTGCGCATTTATGGACACACGTGAATGTCACTGGTCTTAGCTAAGCCAACCACCTCGAACACAGCCGACCTCAGGCTCCGTCAGGTCACGCATCTGCACAGCCTTTCACAGCCACTGGAGCCCTGAGCACCGCGCTGAACACCTCCAAATCACATTTCCTCTCCCGTAGCCTTGAAAAGTCCCGCTGACCGATCCAGTCAGCTTAGGGTCGAGTCTCCGAACGCGGCCTCATCTTCCGAACCCGGCCCGCCCGTTTTCTTCCCGATCGGCTCGTCGTTTCGTTTACAAGCGGATAACGGATCTCCGCCCGGCTTACAGTACCATCGCCGTTCATCCTCTGATCCTATCAGGCTTCCTTTGTCTGGGAACTTGCTGATGCCAACGTTCCTGCGGAGGGGAGAAAGCCGCGGCGGGGCGGGCTCCAAAAGCCGCCCGGAGAAGGCTCTCCGGCTCCCGGTCGGTGAGCAGCCGGAGCGTTTTGTGCGCTAACGTGATTAGTGGGACATTATCGCCTTCCGTGTTCAGCCTGGCAGACACAATAGCGGGCTCGCCGGAGGACGGTGCTCTCTCTCCCCTCCGAGGCTGCTGTCAGTATTGTCCCTGGGGGGGGTTGTAAAGGGCTCATCGCTTTACTCTCTCCCACTTATCTTTCCCAGAATGAGGGACAATACACGGCATGAAGGAATTAGAGAACAGGGTGTTTAACAAACAAGACAGCGTCTTCACCCCTCCCCCCCCCTCGTCAGACCATACTATATCAACACATGTGGCTAATACAATAGAGCGGTTATCAATTCCCTGTGAGAACATGCTGTAAGATAAAGCGGGGGAGACAGAAGCAGCTGTAACAATGTGCACGACTTCGGGAAGAGCGTGTGCTGTCCTGCGCCGCCAATGCGTACGGGTGTGTTGGTGTGTTGGACTGTGTTCATGGGTGAGAGTGAAGGCGAGAGTGATGACTCTGCCGGAATAAATGAGATTAATCTTGAACCCGCTTCCTCAGAAGAACGGTCTTGGCTTTCCGTTGGCTCCTCCAAGGCCTGCGTGTTCACACACACCCCCTCCTCTCCTCTCCTCTCCTCTCCTCTCCATCTCTTCCCCTTCCTTCCCTCATTCCCTGTTCTTTCTTCACCCTTCATCCCAGCCCCCTCAACCCCCCTCAGTGGTGCAACCAATCCTCTTCATCACACACAGCTCACAGACAGATAAAGAAAGAGCGAACGGGGAGGAGGAAGAGGGGGAAGGAGGGAGGGAGGGAAAGTGGGTGGGGGGATTTTAGCGGGCTGGGTAAGGAGACAGAAAGAGACCTAGTCGGAGAGGAAAAGCGAGGGGAGGGGAAAGGGAACTGTGTGTGTGTGATCCCGCGAGTGCCTGAGAGTGCACCCAGGTTTGAGAGGGAGAGAGAGAGAGAGACAGAGAGACAGAGAGAGAGGGAGAGAGAGAGAGAGAGGGAGAGCGTGTGAGCTGGGCCCCTAACATGCCGATTCAGAGGGTCAGTGTGGGCGCTGCGGCGCTGTTTGTTTTATCGGTGCCCCACTGGCGCGGGGGGGACGGGCCCTGAGTGACGGCCAGTGGCCACAGCTTGCCACCGAGCCTCCGGTGATGAATGTGCCCAGGCAATCTAGGACACTGCAGCGGAAACGCCATCAATTCAGCAGCCCCAATCCCAGCGCGAGTGGGAGGTGTTGCGCTTGTGGAGATGGGAGAGGGAGGAGTGTGTGTCCGTGCACGCACGTGTGTGTGTGTGTGTGTGTTCACCGCACAGTGTGTTTCCTGATTATGTGGGTTTATCTAGCCGTGTGCCTACTGTGTATTCCTTTGTGTGTGTGTGTGTGTGTGTGTGTGTGTGTGTGTGAGAGAGTGTGTGTGTGCGTGTGAGAGAGAAAGAGAGAGAGAGTAAGCATGTGAGAATGTGTGTGTGTGTGAGAAAAAGGGGGTGAGGGGATGGGGTTAAAAGATTACAGCTGTCTCTTGGCTGTGGGAAGTGGCTGAGCGGTCCTTCCCATTGGTCATTCCCATGAACCCTGGGCTCTCTAAGGGGCACCCTGGGAGTCGACACTGGGGACAACTGGGGAGCAGATCAGCCATACTGGACCATACTGGGACACGCTGCCAGTCCCAGCCCCCACTCCTTATCAACAGGTCCTGCGGAACGTGAGGCCTGCCAGGCCTGCTCTGCGGAGGAGGAGATTGAGGACAGAGAGAGAGAGAAGGAGGGAGGGGGGGGGGGTAATGCCACATAGACACACAGAGACAAGCACACACATGCACATCCACACAGACACAGTCAGAGAGGAACAGTAGCACCAGCACTTTGTGGTCATTGTTACCGTTCCTGTGAAGGTAACCAGGGCAACGACCACGTTGAGGCTGTGTCACTGCTGCGTCCAAACACCTAGCGTCTTCAGGAGACTCAGCTCCTCAGCTCTCCCAAAGCTGTCGACATTAAAAAAAGGATGACTCCGATTTTTTTTTTTTTACAGTTTTCCTTCCCTTCCGCGTGAAGGATGTGCTGGTGGGGGGGCTTCTCCCCGCCCCGACTGCCGAGAAGCGAGCGTCTGCGGGGAAGAATATAGTCCGTGAAATGTTGCCGTGATTTATTTGATCCCATTAAAAACATGGGACCGGACTTGTTTGCTGTGACAATGTTTGTTGAGTTTGGACGGCCAAGCCGTTGGCCACAGGAGCGCTGCTGACTGTGTGTGGAGCTCAGGAGCCGCTGGGCCCCGCTCCACACTGACATGCTGTGCCATCGCCAGCGCTGTCAAAGGATCTGTTCGCATAGCCTTAGAAAAACACCCCCCACCCCCCAATCCCCTCCGGATGGAATTTTCCTCACTCCCCATTAACAATTATCGTTTTTTTTTTTAAATACCATGCAATTTCTGTGAATATTATGTATATATATTTTTTTCAGTATATGAACATAAAATGTGCCATTTATTTTACTCTATAGCGGCTTGTTAAAATATTCCACTTGCTGAGAAGGCGTGATGATATATGGGAATAAAGAGGTTTGAAAAAATCTTTATGATATTAAATCAAAATCGTTTTCACACACGTTTTTTTATTTTTAATTTTATAGTCAGATACACGATTATGGCACTGATCAGTAGATAATCCCTAAACAGAAGAAGTCAATACATTATTCCAGCATGATGCATTAACCGTGCAGTGTAAGTGCAAAAAGAGTGAATGGGTGTCTATCAATGTAGAGGTCTGTGATAGAAACTCATAACATGTTTTCTGACATCCAAAGAATACGGGTAGTGTCAATGTGTGTCGATTCCTGACATATATACTAGGATGTATCTGGTCAACTAGTGTCTCCAGGTAGTCATGCTGTCCCATGTGCGCCCAAAAAATAAGCTGATCACATTTTCTCCATTTAAAACAAATCCCACATTAAAGATCATTGGGCTTGTTCCTATCTAAAAAATGCAGAGTTGCATAAATGTCCACAACTCAAACAAAAGCATGAGGAACCACTTCAGTTGAAGTCACATTTATGTTGGCATAATTATTCAGCATGCTTCCGTAAGATGCCAACAAAAATAACCTATATTAACATACGCTATCAATTAAATGTGTTCACGTTCATTAAATATAGTCTCATTGCTTTGGTTATGATTAGTAATAGCAGTTCGTCTAGTCGAATGAGATGACAGGAAATTATGAATGAACTCAATCCCTTTCGATGTATTCTGCTGGTAATACAAAACACATGGCCGTTGGCACAGACAGTTGACACTGTGAACGGTAAAAAACTATTTCCAAATATTCAGAACACACTAAAGTCCAGGTAAAGCATCCACTGAAACAAACCACATGGTTTTACCTGAAATATCCTGTGGGCCCCTCCCCCAACCTAGTCAAAACCTTTGCACATGCTAATAGTTGGGCAGCAGCACCGTAACGCAAACATGTGAGCCCCCCCCCCCCCCCAAAATAACTGAAATAATTTATTTAAATGCTTTTTATTCTTACAATAGTTGTTGACAGGCGAGGGGGCGGGGCCGTTTGGATTGTATCCCCCCCCCCCCCCGGCGGGGGGCTGCGGGGTATGCTTTACGGCCCTGGTGGGCAGCCAGGAGGCAGGAATAGGAGTCCATTGAGGGCCAGGGGGAGATCACGGCTCTCTGTCACTGACAGTCAGTCACACACGGCCTGCTAGACTAGAGGATATACATAGATGGGATATTATAGCTCTGAAGGAAATGAACTGTGGGCATAGAGTGTTCTCGTTGCCACACAGGACAACACCAGTGTCTGGACGTTGGGCATGGTGCCCCATGGGCATAGGCTCAAGTCAGGTAAACACTGGGCATGGCCTTCCAAAGGCATGCTCTCCCAAAGGTGTCTTTGTGGCCTCGCCTCCAGACTCTTTGATTCTCCTTCACGATGTGGGAGAGAAACACTTTTTGATAGTTCTGGTTGGACGCGGCGGGGACAAGGATTGAAACTGACAAGACAAACATTCATTAAAACGAACGAGGCCCAAGTCAGCCATCAAAAACAGCCCCTTACAGTGCACCAGTTAGGCATTATGAAATAAAGTACACACGTAGCATCGTCATCTAAACAGCCTATGTGAAACCAAAAAGTTGTACCCAGGATCAACATGTGGTGTCGAACCACTGTTGAAAAAAACGGGGGCGCGTCCACGTATCGAGAGTTTCTACCTCGTGCTGGAGAGCCCACACTAAGTGCTGGCTCTGCCATCTCCCTGCTGATAAGGGGGATAACAGGGCTCTTTGGGGAGTGAGGGGAAAGTCCCTGGGTGGTCAAGTGGCCTGAGGGCCTCTGAGGAGAAGTGACTTCACACTGACCACCTAATGGGCCATTATGGGGGACAGCATTATCTACCATTACCTATTCTATTCAACGGCCCGGGACAAAAAAAGACAGAGTTTCGTGTCTTGTTTCTGACGACTAATCACACATTTCCCGTTGATATGAATGATCTGAATGGAAACTATTCTCTTCACATGTCTATTTAAATGATTCATGAAAAAAAAAAAAAAAAAGTACGCATAAATGCTGTATATTTGCGTACAGATTAGATGCACATTTTCTCAGTATATTCATGCAATTGTAGTCCTCAGTTTGTCTTTTCTGCTGGTGATCTATTGGTGTTATGTCCTCTGTCGATACTTTTACAACAGCCCCTCATGTTCCTCATTATCAAGGCCAACACATTACCATATGTGCATGTGAGCCTACCTGACACACGATCGCAGATCCTGCCACCATTGTTTCGCACCCACACGGAGTTCAAGGCTACTGGGAGAAGGCACGTCAAAGTGTCACATTGTCACCTATGAGTCAAGCTGGGGCTTACTCGCTAAGGCCTCCTCAACTCTTTTCTCATTGTTTGAACTTCCTTCGAGAACACCTGATATGCGGCACAGCCTTGGGTAGACGCAATGAGAGTCTGAGCTCCGTGCTGCCAGGTTTGTTTTCTTTAAAAAGAAAAGTGTTGTGGCATCAGAAGAGTCACTCTAAAAAGGAGTGTATACTTTTTGGGCAGTTTTAAGCAAAATGAGATTAAGAAAACATTGGTAAAACTATTTCTTAAAACTTGGATTGACCAACACACATAAGTATACACACACAAGGGTATAGTGGATAACTTTTCACTCCGGGTGCATTTTCAATCGCCAATGGCCAATTGAACTAAAGACAATGCCATCGAGCTAACAAGGTGCCTCGCCGCACGGCAACAGAGGAGCATAATGCGATCGTACATTTGATTGGCCCGGCTGGTTTAGAAGCAGGTGATGCTATTAGCCGATAACGAGGATGGTATCACAAGTCCTCACTCAGTATTACGTCTCCGCCCGGCCACACCTGCACCACTTACAGCGGGGCGGCGCTAATTAAAAAAAAAAAACAACTGACATCAGCAGTGGAGAAATGAACAAACGCCTCGTGCCACACATCCGACCCATGGGGTGAAGGAGTGCAAATGAACTGAAGAGACGAGAACGCCGGCTACCAACTGCCTCGCCTCGACCTCGTGCGCAACCTCGTGCGCGACCGCCTATGCCTTCACCTGTGTCAGCAATAATTGCTTTGTCAAGCTGTCAGCCGGGCCGTGACTGTTTTGCTAACCTCCGCCCCCTCAATCTCCCCTCGTCTCTCTTCTTTTCTGTGTGTTTGACACTTAATGCTTCATATCAATTAAATGTGCTACAATGAGCAAGGTGAAAGAATGGCAGCCATGGCAGCTCTTCGGATCAACTGCTGGGAGACAATTATAGGAGTCAGCTTGCACCTGTATGAGTACTTAGAAGTTTGAAAGGAAGTGAAATAAACTTTGCGTGGCACGTCCTTAGAGGGACTCTGTTGTGACTGTTGTGAGGCACTTCTTTTCTACAGACTCACATGGAAGTGTGACAGGGAATATAAATAACAAACACACATAAGTATACACACACATGGGTATAGTGGAAACGCAGAAACGCTGTATAAACAGGGAATCTGTTGAGAGCGATGGATGGGAATTACAGGCGATTGAAATGCTGCATTGTTTTGGATTTACAGGCTTCACTGACAACCGCTCGCGAACGATACACCACATGTGAGGCTGGTGGGCAAAACCTGTTCCTGCGGCTTTCCATCCTGCTCAGCGTTACCCCCCTCAACCGTCATGAGATGGGGTGGCATGTACTCCCGCGTTCGTCTGTAACGTTCTGCACTTTCACTCATCGTCGCCTTTTTTGGTTGTCTCAAAACGAGATGAGAGAATAAACCCCTAACGGTTCAGTCTGATGTGGACACTGTCAGCAACAGCTGGACTAGGCGTGAGGGCTCGTGACGCGTTAGCCCGGCTGGGGACAGAGGGGGAGTGTTGTAGGGAAACACAGGCCTCGTATACCCCCCCTCCCCTCCCCTATCCCACCCCTATCCCACCCCCAGGAGTCATGAAACGGAGCTGAGTCAGGCCTCCGCACAGCTCTCTTTCTTCACTGTGTTCTGCTCCGGCAAGCAACACCCAGCCCCCGATGGCTCTGACAAGGCCTGACCCGGGACAATACTCTCTCTCTCCTGGTCCAGTTCCACTTCACTGGCTGCATGCCGCCACTTATGCACTTAACTGGGCTCTCTGTACTCTCTCTCTCTCTCTCTCTCTCTCTCTCTCTCTCCCTCACCCTCTCTCTCTCACCCTCTCACTTTCCCTGTCTTCTTTTCTCTCCATCCATCTCACGAATGCTTCTATCTATTGATGTTTCGAAGGGTGTATCTCTCTTGCTCCCTCTCTGTCTGTATCTCTTTTTCTCTTTATCCACATTCCATCACTCTCTCCTATAGCGCACGATGCCTGCCTTCTCCTTTTTCCCCCCTGCCTCTGTCCCTTCAACTCTTTGTCGATTTGTGCTCATAAATGTTTAACTCAACTCCCTATTCATAATTTAATCATCAGGAGTAAAAAGTAGAGGAGAAGCAGAGGAGCTGTCTTCAGCTCAGGAGCTCTTGTAGAGATTTGCACAGTCATGTCCAACCTGAATTTAAAGAGAATCGGAGGGGAGCGGGGAAATAAGTTGGTCTGTCAAAGTCTTTGGCATAATGGGAGAGTGAACAGACGCCACAATGATAATGTATAATAGTGTATGAATAATATCCATCATGGCATATATTATAATGTGACGTTTAAAACCACACACTCAATGAATGCAACCAGCCACTCACCACAATGATACTGACTGCACATTCTACACACTACAGAATATCCACCTTACAGTAGAGCACTCAGAACCTTGACCTGATAAAACCGCAGCAGCAGGGCCCGGCTTCCGACTCAGGTAAAGTCACACGGGCAAAGTCATTGTTGTGTCTCAAACTAATGGCCTTAATATCTGTGTGGGCCATAAATAATGCTAACAAATAGCCACATAAAGAGAAATAATGAAAAGCAAATGGAAGTGGAGCACAGAGATGCATGATTACACAGAGTAGCGACAAATTACCCCGGGGGGCGGGTGGGGGGGTGGGTGGGGGGGTGGCAGAGCAGTCATTACTCGCACGGCTACCAGGGTCTGGCTAACACCTGTGTTTCCTCCCAACCGCTCACCCTAATTAGCCCACACACACCCCGGGGATTCTCCGACACACGAGGCCCTGAGCTGGAGGGGGGGGTGGGGGGGGGGGCGCGCGCAGGGAAAACGGTGAAAGAGCGAGGGAAGGGGCCGCGGAGACAAGACGGAAGGTCTATTCTCCGCGTACCGTTGGCTTCCTATGGTTTACCTGCGTACTTATAATTGGAGCTTCTGAGCGAACGGGCAGTGCTTTGCTGTCTACTGCTGGAGACGGATTCCGTTTGCAAGTGTGTACGATGCTTTGTTTCACGGTGGGAAACCGTCCCTGCAAACTGCATTAAGCATTACCACAAACGGCGTCTCATACTGTGAAATGTAAATAGTGCCTGTACAATATGTAACGTTCATGTTTTTTTTTTATATATATATATATAAACCGGCGCCTTCCATGGCCGGGCCTGTCTTGTCAAATAAATTAAAACGCCAAACATCGCCTGGCACAACTTTTGAGGGCGATGGCATGCCGTCGACTTTGACAACTGGCGATGCGGTTACCTGTGCTTGCCGCCCTTTGCGTGGAACGTGTTATTTAAAGGCCTGATACCTTCGGCGTTGATACATGGGAGAGAGAGGAGGAGGCAGGTGACGCCTGGGAAGGAGCCGGGGCTGTCAGAGGCCATCAGACATCCTCCGGCGGAGGTGAGAACATGACAGAAGGCAGCGTGGCGGTGGAGTGGAGACATCATGGCTGCCTGTCACCGACACCCGCCCCGTGCCTCGAAGGTGTGGCTGGAATACCTTTTCTTTTCCTCGGAGGGATATCCACGGGCGCGTCCGTGGGTATCCGGCCCTAACACGAGGACCCGTGGAGGTGGGCGACAGCTCCAATGGCCCAACGGTTTGTCTCAGACGTACAAAAGGGAAGGGGAGTTGACCTACAATGAAACAGCGGAATTGTCACGTTTTAATGGTTCTTGATGGAGGGTCCGTGGTGGGGGGGGGGGGGGGGGGGGGGGGGGGGG
>JAVQIZ010242128.1:0-10416 GCA_036023535.2 Galaxias brevipinnis | reverse complement strand
GTGTGTGTGTGTGTGTGTGTGTGTGTGTGTGTGATTTGACTAGCCAGTAGGCGTGCCAGTCGGTGTGGGTGTGTGTGTGTGATATTTGACTAGCCAGTAGGCGTGCCGGTAGGTGTGTGTGTGGGTGTGTGTGTGGCCAGCTGCAGCCTCAGGCCTTGATCGGTCCATCACTGTGTTGACAGGAAGAGACACCACAGATGAAAGGAAGGAATGTCAGGAATCTGTCGGGAAACCTATCCGGTGTGCACGTCCGTCTGTCCATGGAGTCTGTATCAAGCACACCCTGGCCGTCGTCAGCCCAGTTAGTTAGTAGGCTAGGCAAATGGCCTTCTTCACTTCATCTGATGACTCCCAACATCAGCTGAATGATGAAGAATGGCAGAAACAGACAGGAAGTTGAAGTCACGACGAGAGGGGGGAGGGATCGGGAGAGTAAGGAAAGGCCCCTCCCCCCTTCTCTCCCTTCGACCCCCTCATCCACCCTTGCTCTCCATCTAGGCCACCCATCTATTTGTAGCCAACCGGCGCTGTGTTTCCACTCATCACGTGGAACCAATATTTAATTACACGCGCGCCGGGGAGGACTAATTGGGGCAGACCGGCCCTCGGGGGGTTTGTGTGGCGGAGAGAGGGGTTAGGGGTCGACGGGGATTTGTCCACGGGTTCACTATGGGGAAGAACTTTCCATGGACCTTTTCTTGGTTTAACTTAATTGGACGATTCGAACCACGGCAATATTGCGAATGGCCTTTCTGATTTGTTTCCCATGGAACTGATCCCCGGAGAAGCTCCTGAGTCAGCTCCTTTAGTTGGTTTGCCCCCCCATCCCCCACCTCCCCCCACCGCCATCGTGTTTGCGCTGCGCTTTAAGACTCTTTGTACAGCTGCCCGGGCTATTGAAAAAGAGGGGGAGTAAGGGGAGAGAAATGGGGGAGGAGGTAATTGATGTGAGTGAGGCAAATGAGGGGGGGGGTTGCAGAGGGAGAATTAAAGAGAGTCGTCTGTGTTGTTTCTGATAAGTGTAACTGCGGGACAAACTAGCCATTATGACCTGAACGGGTGAATGAATTTAAACCCGCTCCATCTTAGCCATGCCCTTTATGTTTGGCTTGGAGGACCACACTTTCCCATGCTACTTCAGTGTTTGGTTAGTGAGGTCATTTCCTGCTGTTAGCTTTTCCAGGCAGTGTCAGCATTCACACTAACTCTCCGACAGACACAGCCCAAGACATGTCAGGCAGGACCAGTGGGTCTAGTGTTTACTAAAGGATCCTTTTTTGGATTGGTATGCCACCATTAACCACAACAGCATTGCTAGTCAAACTCACCTCTCGAATTGAGCCTAGGCCCGAAGTGTTATCACCTATGAAACAATATAGAAGCAGAATATAAAAGGATGGTTCGTGTTGTATTCAATAGTTTCACTCAGGACATTCTACTTCGCCTTTGCTTGACCTCCACAGACACACACACACCCCGACGCCCATTCTAACCCAGTGTTTTCACAGACACAGCATTGCCCACACCCTTAACACACACAAACACACACACACACACACACGGTGAGCTAGTCTCTTTTGTTTAGGTAAATCTCCCAGTAAGGAGGCTCGGGCGCTTTCCATACATCTCGTTTAATGTTGCGTCTGAGAGAGAAAGAAAGAGAAAGAGAGGTAGAGCGCTGTCCAATGCAAAGGGGGTGGATTAGTGTGGGGGCGTGGCCACAGTTTGAGGAAGATAACCATGGAGGAGAGGAAGGTCAAGTAAACAGAGAGCGATTAAGGCCTGGGTCTGTTGGGTCTCTCCACCTCTCCACAGGTTAGGATGCCTTGAAAGCCCCAGGAGAACAGGTTGTGGCTGTTACCAGCAGCACTAGCAGACCAGCACACATAACACTTAGCCATGTCATATCAGAGTGTGTGTGCGTGTGTGTGTGTTTTTAAATCATCATGTTTTTTAGTACCTAGAGACTATATTACTATATAGTACTATCATCAATAGTGTTTGATGTTCAAATGGGGTGATAGGATGGAAACAGCATCTTATGTAATCCACTCACCTCTGTGGACTGAAAGGGTATCAACCATAGAAGGCTTCAGTTTAGCAGTGTAGCACCAACCCTATGTCACTCAGTGATGGCTACCATCGTTTAACTTACCCCCCCCTTTCTCCCTCCCTCCCTCCCTCCCTTCTGTTGACCTTACCCACCCTCCCTCCCTCCGGTGTCTTTTGAATGAGACACGAGCCAGATGCCCGCCCATTAATCACTGGAAACTTAAGTGTGTGTTTTGTGGTTGTGTGTGTGTGTGTGCGCTTCAGAGGGACTGAGTTGTTTCTTTGTTATGTCAACGTGGTGCGTGTGTGCGTGTGCGCGCGTGAGTGCGTGTGCATGTGTGTGTGTATTTGTGTGTGTGTGTTTGTGTGTGTGGGTGCACGCTCACTCGTCCACTGCATCGCTTCGATGCCGTCGTGGGAAAAGAGACGGGATGGTTGATGGCAGGAAAATAAAGAGAGGGCTTTCAGAAGAGAGGCGGGGAGAGGAAGCGAGAGACGGGATTCAGGAAAAAAAATGACAAAGGAGAGAGAGAGAGAGAGACAGGGAGACAGAGAGGAAAAGAGGAAGTTTAAAAGGGGAGGTGGGGAGAAAATGTTTTATCTCTCCATCTGAAAGGGCTCTCTTCTCTGGCAGACGAGCTGCTGGCCTTACTAACCAATCACACAATGAATACTCCCCTGGGGGGACAAGGGCTCTGTGTGTGTGTTAGTGCGTGTGTTAGTGCGTGTGTGTGTGTGTGTGTGTGTGTGTGTGTGTGCATGTTATGTTCATCTCACTTTATTAGGTCCATCCTTGTGCTTGCCTTGCTCTTTCTTTCTTTCTTTCTTTCTTTCGTTCTTTCTTTCTTTCTTTCTGATAATAATAAACCTAATTTGGGTTATAGTCAATGTGCGCTTTTGTCATTGGACCCGTTTGTGACTGGAGTGTCCCCTGTGTGTCTCTGTCTCTCCCGGCAGGTGAGTCGGGTCTCGGCAAATCCACCCTCATCAACTCTCTGTTCCTGACCGACCTCTACTCCAAGGACTACCCCGGGCCGTCCCAGCGCATCAAGAAGACCGTGCAGGTACCCCACCTCTCACCTCTAACCTCTCACCTGACCCCAGGATCACTGACCCAGCTTATCTGTCGTTTGGAGACAAACAGAGGTTTCTGACAACTTGATCTTTTGGTTAGTGAAGCAGCCATCAAGCCTAAGCAAACAGGCTTGAAAGCCGCTGCCCCAGTGTCGTTGGGACCAGGCCAGGCCAGAGCCAACGAGCCCAGAGACAGTCTGGCTACAGGACAGGACCCCGGTGATGGTTTTGGCCTTATACGGTCTTGATAAACAGAAACATTGATGATGGAGGGCGAAGCGGGGAAGGACCGGTCAGGGTCGGGGGAAGGCCGAGGAGAGAGAGTAAGGAAGAGTGAGGATGAGCAGCATGGGAGATGGGAAAGGAAAGTTTGGGAAAGAGGTGACAAAGAGGGAAAGGGAGGAGGAGAAAGCCAAGGGGGTCGTAGGACAGTTGGGTTGGGAGTTAAGAGGAGAGAAGTCCGAATGGAGGAGGATGGGGAGGAGGAGGAGGAGGTCAGACTCGGGGGGTAAATGTTTCTCTGGGGGCCTGCAGGGGTCAGTAGCAGGGCAGGAATGTTCCCATGAAATATAACACTTTCCCACAACACACAAACACACACACACACACACACACACATACACACACACACACACACACACACACACACACACACTACTGGTCTCTGGTAAACTATCCCCGAGTCTCTTTGAGGCAGCATGTTGTTTAGTGGAATTTTAAAATGGCGGTATGCCAAAAACACACACACACACAAAAGCATAAACTCCCCCACACGACATTCTTTGACCCTAATTCTCCATAGCTTTGCTCTTGGTTTTTACACAGAACAAAAGACACACACACTCACACACACACTTCATCCGGGCTGCTAAATTTGGCTCTGCAGCTCTTCACTAGGGCTGGCGTGTGGGTTGGTTGTCATGGTAATTCATGTCGAATTAAATTCGGTTGACTTTAACCTGGTTTGGTCCATCTGCGTTACCAGTGCTAATGGCTGACGAACGGCGTCCTTCCTCCTCTTAAGCTGGTTCTGCTTACTCTCTTTATTGTAGCCTGAGCCTCTGAGGACCTCAGAAGAGCCACACAGAGTTGTGTGTGTGTGCGTGCGTGCGTGCGTGCGTATTGTAATGTGCTGTGGCGAATGTGGGCTGAGACCTAGAGCGAGGGAAACGGAGGGCAGGGTATTTTTACTCTGAAACAATCTCTTGTGTTTGTCAAACGCTCCCATTCCCTCCACTCCAATTTCACTCAAGCGATGAGGCGGCGGCGGCGGACATTTTTGAGGTTTTCTGACACTTGGTTTCTCTTCTGCGCAAACGGTTCAAATAGCAAATATGTTTCTTTTTTTTGTGTGTGTGCCGATGGAAGGTCACACACGCATAGTCACACACACACCCTCACTGACAGACACACACCAACCACACAGAGGCCTGTGTGAGAAGTATTTTGATGGAGTGCTTGATATATCCCTCGCTGGAAAATAGAAACGAGTGTATGATGGGTTGTGGAAGCTAAGGAATGTGAGAGAGAGAGAGATGGAGAGAGACTGTCGTGGGAGCGAACGCGGCTTTCCCGTAACGAGCCGCCATCTCTGTGAAAGTGGTCAGTCCACACACACACACACACACACACACACACACGATGCATCCACACAGACACCATTCAGTCAATGCTTTGTACGGGGTCTTGGCATGCTCTGAAGTATTTATTGGGTGGCATCTAATATTTAGCATTAGCAGCTAGCTAATGAGCAGTCTCGTGGCCTGTTTTTAAACCTCTGCCAAGGCTTTTAGGCTGCTTTCTCAGGCATGGAGTAGTGGGGCCATTGTCAAAGGCGAAAGCAATGTTATAGTTGTGTATTATTTGCTGAGTCTTATGGTTGGTCATGTTTGGTATGAGATGGGTCCTTCACGCTTTTTTTCTGAAGTCGTGTGGGATTTGTTGTTTGTGTCGTTGCAGGTGGAACAGTCCAAAGTACTAATAAAAGAAGGGGGTGTCCAGCTCACTCTCACCATCGTCGACACACCGGGGTTTGGAGATGCTGTGGACAACAGCAACTGGTAAGAGACACAAACACCCACAGCCACACACACAGACACTCTTCCTCTATTTCTCTTCAATGGCGCAATCCTCCAACTTAATCACTTCCTATTTATTTTTTGGGGTTAATCACCGTCCTTCTTTCTCTCGCCAACTCCCTCAGTTGGCAGCCCGTCATCAACTACATTGACAGCAAGTGTGAGGACTTCCTGAACGCGGAGTCCAGAGTCAACCGTCGACTGATGCCCGACAACAGGGTCCACTGCTGCCTCTATTTCATCGCCCCCTCTGGACATGGGTAGGCACCGCACATGGCGTGTAGCCTAGTGGTGGTACGGCAACGAACCAAAAGCCATTCTGGCGCTGTAAGACGAGGCGAGAAACAAAGGCGGGGAAGGCAGATGAGTTGTAGGCCAGGGTTCATTGCTGCTAGCGTTACACTCCACACTGAGAAGTAGAAATACTTCCTCTCATCTGACAAAGATTTGTATTTTGGGCAACTTCGCTTTTCCTCCCCAGGCTGTGTGTGTGTGTGCGGCTGTGCGCACGTGTGGGATCCCTGCCAGTGCGTGGGGGAGCTTGAATGAGGAGAAGTGCATCGGTGTAGGCGGAAACGAACGTGCGTTTGTTTCGAATCTGGCTACGTTGGTTAAGTGTGCGTGAGCGTGGGTAGTCGTCATAGGCTGCCAAAACGAGTGTGATTGACAGAGGTTACATAACACCCACCCGACTGAGCGTGCTCAGTAGAGCCCTTCTCTCCGTCAAGCGGGCAGCCAATCGGAAGGGCAGGATTCAGCTGGCTGAGGAGCCCTCGTTTTGGAGTCCTTCAGATGCTCAGCGCTCTCTAGAATATTCTCGCGCTCTCTTGTCTAAATATAGCCGCTCAGCTAGACCCGAGTGATGCTTTAGTCGGCTGGAGGAGGAGGTCCACTTACAGGTGTTTGGACTGTCCTCACCTCTCTCCTGGTGCCATGGCCCCACTTTGCAATGATATGCCACAGTTTGTCTGCCCTCTCACAATAGGCCCATGCTGGGATTGCAGTACAGCACACTGTCCTCAGAAGACAGTAACGCTCAAATGAGGGAGGGTTCTCTCCGCAAGCAGGCGTAACAAATACTGTGTATCCACCTGTTCGTCTTGAGAGTAAAAAGAATTCTCGCTGATATCAGCCCCGTCCCCACTGAAACAAATGAACCAACATAGCCAGAGTATAGCCACCAGCTAACCATCTTTGATACACCTAGACTATTCAACCATGCCAGCCTGTTGGAAGGCTGGGTTTTGTTCTCAGGTTTGTGTTCTGTAATTAGCTACTGATTGGGCCTGTCACGATCGTGACATGACATGGATGACAAATAATTATCCTTCAAATAATTCCGATCAACAATTTAATTGTCTTTGTGTTCATGTTAAGTTACCTTTATAGTATAGACCTCTTTGTAGTGTTACAATAACACATGTGCTTTTGAAGAGGAATTTATTGATCAGGAGAAAATATACAAACAAGTAAGAAATGTGGCTTTTCTAATCAATAAATGGTGGCTTTGCAACTAGACAAAATGTTGCAAATCTAAAATAATTGTCGTCAGCCTGTAATGTCACATTCGCAACAGCCCTAATTGTACGTCGCATGCACACGGAGAGACAGTTACATAAAGAACAGAAACCCCTACCTCTCTCTGCGTCGCTCTGTTATGTAGGTCTCGACCTTTAGGAGTGTGTGTGTGTGTGTCTTTCTCCATCCTCCTCTGTGTGTGCACCTCATACGCCCCCCTCTCCCCTCCGACCAGCTAACAGCTGGTTTGTGGCTCTGCGTCTCTGCATTCTTGAAATGCGTTGCCCTCCCCCTGTCCCTGACGCTGAACACATACACACACACACACGGTCTCATCCTCACACACAAAACCACGCATTTATAAACACAGACATTTTATTATACAGGAGACCAGCACATGCAGACACCCACCCACACCTGCCTCCCACCCTCCTACGCTCTCATGCCCAGCCAGAGCTCACCATCTCGGGCCAACCCCGTCAAGAATGGCCCCTTTGTGCCTGACTCTCAGCAGACAGAGATGGAGCAGCCCAGGCAGCTCTTTCACAATGACAATCCCTCATCAGGAGACAGTGGCATCATGACTTGTGGTCGCCAGAGAGAATGTCTTCCAGTCACTATATTCAGTCTTTGATAGTATTGTTTTGTTGTCTGGTGTCCTGTAATTGGTTTCAGTGGTTTGTGTGACTAGTGACCCCTGCTGGTTTGATCGTGAACTGCACCTTTTTCAGCGGGACGACTTAAATCATTTCATTGCTCCGTCCTTCCTTTTATTTCATTGGTTATAAGTGTTGACTTTGTGGTTGTGTGGTTGTGTGTGTGTGTGTGTGTGTGTGTGTGTGTGTGTGTGTTTAACACCCGCAGGCTGAAGCCACTAGACATTGAGTTCATGAAGAGGCTCCATGACAAGGTCAATGTCATTCCTCTCATCGCCAAGGCCGACACGCTCACCCCCGAGGAGTGCCAGCTGTTCAAGAAGCAGGTGCGTTGGTTATGGGGAAAAAATGTGTTTGCATATTATAGTGTGTTTTGAACTGGTTTGAAGTGTGAAAAGTGTGTTTGTGTGTGTGTCTCTGTTTGTGTGTGCCTGTTAACGCTAACCCTGTAACCCCCACCCCCTAACCTCACTTGTCAGATCATGAAGGAGATCCAGGAGCACAAGATCAAGATCTACGAGTTCCCCGACACGGAGGATGACGAGGACAGCAAGCTCATCCGCAAGATCAAGGTACCGCAGAACAGGGTTCCGATAGGGTGGCACTGAACACACTGTACAAGACCATCAAGTACATTCATAAAAGAACATGGTGGGAAGCCACTCTGTTTATAATATGGGAGAGATACAGAAATAGAAGTGACTTTGTACACAACTGACTAGGATTTTAATAACTAACAAACTGTCGTCATTCGTCTGTACTTCTTGTCCCTGTTGGTCAATCTTTCGACGCGCCGTCGCCTCCTCAGGAGCGCATGCCTCTGGCCGTGGTGGGGAGCAACGTGGTGATCGAGGTGAACGGACGCAAGGTGCGGGGTCGCCAGTACCCCTGGGGAGTGGCCGAAGGTAGGTTTCACCGTGGCGGCCGTGGGGGTCGTTGGAGGCTCAAGGGAATCGTGGCGCGGTCGAGGCTTGCACACAAAGACCAAGCTGTCATGTGCCATGTATGCCACCCAACTTGACCATTTACTTCATCTTTGAACAGGGGAGAGGCTGGAGTTAACGGATAACGGTCTGAAGTATTTTATTTAGCAACTTCAGCAGACTGTTTAGCTGACGTTTGCCTTTCCCAGCACAGTCCGCCAGTGACTATTGTAGGATATTAAAGCATGAGAACCATTGGTTTTTAGATCAATGTTTCTGAAATCGCTGAGGAATGTCGGAGTTGTCCATATAATGTCTTCATGTCGATATGTTGAGCATGGCCCTCGGTAACTGCATGTTCTTTGAGAACCACCCCTTCAACGCACACACACACACAAACACACACGGATAGTGTGTCTCTGACTTTGACAGGGATTCTGGAAAAGGGGGAGTGTACCCCGGGTAGTGTAGTCCCTGTGACAGCGAGCACTGACCTTGACATCATAAAAGATGGACTGTTGCACATTTCTTTCTTTTTTTCTTTCTTTGGCCACAATGGATTAATGTTGTAGTTGTTAGTTGTTTAGTATTGTTAGTGTTTTAGTATTGTCCACTAAGTTTTCATCTTGGGTTAGAAAGTCCCCTGAAAGACTATATCTAAATATAATTTTTCATTTCTCAAGTGTTTTGCTCTGTGGTTGATCGTGTATCGTCTTTCACTTTTTCATTATTTCCTTTTTCTCTTTTTATTTTTTTGTTCTTTCTGTCTATTCTCTCCCATGACTGACAGAGGGCATTTTTGGTAAACAAAACCATCTTTCACTTTTTTCTCCTCCTCTCCCACCCTCCATTTTGTCCATCCTTCCCTTGCACTTTCCCTCCATCTTATTCGTCTGCAGGCTCATTGCTAGTTGCTAGTTAGCGCTGCTCTGTCCAGAGCTGGGATGAAAACAAGAGGGCACGCTTTACAAACCTTGCATGAATCTGACCTCAATGGCGTCAAGGCACACGTTGAACCCACCAAAAGTGTCTAACTTCCAGGACCCCGAAGTGTTTCGCCGTTTTTCATCCCATGTCTGGCACTGTTAATGGTCATGGAGAAATGGGCCCTGTTCACCCCCAAGCTGCTGCCTGACACACAACTGCTGGCATACAAACACATTCATCTTTAACCACTGGGCGCCCCAGTCCTAGCTGTGTCCTCTGGATGTTAGAGTCAGGTTTGTTATAGGACACACTGTGTTAAGTGATGTGTTATCCCCAGACATGTGGAGGAGGATAAGCCATGGGGCTGGTTCTTTAGACAACACTATGAGGACGAGGGCACGGCAGGCTCTTCAGAAGCTCCAGTTTGGCCCAGTTCCTTTGTATGTATGTCCTTTGTATGTATTAGTGTGTAAGCTACGAGACCCTCTGGATTGGTGTGATTAGAGAGAGCGGAGTTCACGCATTCGGCGATCTCGTACGTCTACAAAGCAGGGGGATGTATTTTTCGTAGGATATATCCCTCTTAGTTATAAGGTCAGGCTTTGTGTTTGCTCCTGCTTTACTTTAAAAACATACATATTTCCAGCATGGCCGGATATTCGACAAAATGTATAAGCTATGAAACATTTTTCAACATAGAGCTAGCGTCCACATAAGCCTGTGAGCCCTCTCCATGCCTCACCCTCAAGGCTAGCGCCCCCTACTGCTCATCATTAGGACCTCATGTAACTCCTGACACCACTGCCATACCATGTAAGCCAGCCTGGCTGGACATAAGTATCAAAGTAATGAGCCTGTGAAACCAGGGCTAAATCAGGCTAGCTCTGGGCCACACCAGGCCAGGCTATAGCCCACCTGATCCAGCCCCAGATCCAGTGTCCTTCGGCACACCCTTCCTTTCCTCACAGCTCCCACAGGTAAGGTGAGAGTGAGAGAAGTCAATTGGCTAGCTGAGGGGAAATGGGCGGGACTTGTGCATGTATATTAACCAACGGTAACGTGCTCTCCCTCGGAGTGACTTTCCTTCGGTCCTGGTGTGTGTGTGTGTGTGTGTGTGTGTGTGTGTGTGTGTGTGTGTGTGTGTGTGTGTGTGTGTGTGTGTGTGTGTGTGTGTGTGTGTGTGTGTGT
>JAVQIZ010242116.1:0-21245 GCA_036023535.2 Galaxias brevipinnis | reverse complement strand
CCCCCCCCCCCCCCCCCCCCCCCCCCCCCCCCCCCCCCCCCCCAACAGCACAGACGAGTAGTATACTCCACTCCTAAGAATGTTAAGCAGGACGGGCAGTTGCTTATCCACCACTGTAGCACGTTGCAGGTAGAGCCTCCTAATGTTGAACTGTGCAGGCACCAGAGCCTCTGTGTGGATTCTATGGGGATTGGATGCAGTTGAGCAGTGGAGGGGAGCTGACATGCACCTTTATCACAGGGCTTAGGGAGACTCAGGCAGAGGAAAGACAGGGCCAGTGATGAATGTGCTGCAGGCCTGGCTTCTCCTCTTCCTCCGACACTGCTGCTGTAATCCGTTACAGTAGTGCCACCCTGGCCTCCATTGCCTCCTGACACATGCGCCGCTCAACATTTGCTGCCACTGACCCTGTACTTCTCTCTACCACATTCATTCAGATTCTTAGACTATGTGGGGATGTGTAGTTGAGTAAATTGTGGTTTCAAATTACCTCAGGGTGGTCCACCTCTTCCCCAAATTGTTGTACTCCGTTTGAAACATACATTACAGGTGTTTCGGCTTTTTTTTTTACAAAGCTGTTTTCTGTGTATTATTCTTTCTATGGGGACCCGTTTCTCACTTCCTATTTCTCAATTGTTCAAACGTGTTATGGAGCTATTTGGGGGATTGGAAATACAGTAGGGCGGAGGGCTACTGATCGTTCAAGTTTTCCACATTCAATGCAAAACCCATTTTATTATTGTATCCATAACAACTAACAATGCAGACAGACTATTGTCCGATAAAGAAAATCAAACATTTATATAAAACCAGACCAATTTATATTTTTGATGAAAAACAAATGTGTGCCGACATGAAAGATGCTGTGTTTACCTCATAAATACATTCTTCAGTCGCATGGGCAGCCAGCACGCTTTACAATATCTTCTTCTATAAAGCAGGCACCTTCATAAGGGGCTCATACTGACAGACGCTACAAAAATGACTTTAAACTCTATTTCAATGGTATGTCTCCGATACCCTATTGTGAAAGGACATTAAAAGGGAAAACCTGTGGCTGACGGATGGAAAGCCATGATGACAATGTAATTTGGGCGTATGAAACAAATCTTGATTGTTAGGCTGTGAGGGAAAGAATCCTTACTATTTAATAGCCGAGTAAAATGTGACACCAATTTAAATGAAGCACGCGATAAATTGAGTTGTGATGCTATCCTAGATAAAGGATTGATAACCAATGATTTATGCATGCAGAGATAGACAATTCACTTCCACCTCAGGTCAACGTAATCCCAAAAGCCTATAATTGAAGTCAATCATGCCCAATAGTGGCAATAGGACCGGCCTACAAAGGCCAGTACCTCCATTTATTTCAAGATACAAACTCAATTAGCCTGAAAATGATCTTTGGTTGTTGAACTCATTTTGTTTCACGGGACAATGAGACAAGCTAGAACACCCCAGCTAAATAAAAATGGTCAAAATCCTCCCTAATTCTGATTATAGATTTAGGAAAATACAAAGCTCATTTAAAAAAAATCCACTGAAATCAGGGATTAAAGTGTTTTACCCTCAATCCCAGGTTGACCTCATGTTAATTTCATGTTCAGCACACAAGTGGGCTTTTCACCACATGTAAGGTTACCTAAAATTACATTACAGATCGGGAGTGTCATAGAAAAGTATTACAACACAGCAAAAGCCCCACGTACATACAAACCTTCATTTGTGTATAGGTGTGGCATTGCTTCACGTAAATCACATTGAATCTTTTTAAAGCGGAGGTAATCTTAAAAAATATACTATTATTATTATTATCATTATTATTATTATTATGGGAAAGAAAATGAGGCCATAGTCAAGAGCAGAAAGAATGATCATAAACTGAGCTGGGGATTTTTTTTTTCCTCGGACTGTAAAATATGTTGATCGACGAGGTTGAGATAGTCACAGTTTGTCATGGGCACTGTAAACACACACATAAAGATGATGGACATGCCCATCTCACACTTCTCAGCCAGTGGCCACACAGTAACACTGATAAAGACCTGGGAATCAATAGACCACCCCCCACTCTATGTTTTATGATCGTTCTGCAACAGGAGTGCTTACACAGCACATGGCCTCTGACCCTCCAGTGAATTTCCAACACTTGCTCTCTGTTATTGTCTTTGATGTAGTTCAGAATGCCTTCAGGCCTAAACATCACTCGACAACAGAGGTCACAGAGTATCACTCTCCTTTATGTGCCCTCATTTGATTTTTACAGGGAACCCAATCACAACGGTGGCGCAAGGGAGATTTCTTTTCTAAGGGGGTGGTCTTCAAGGATCCCATAACAACCTTGAGCATCCGATAATGAATCGCTGCCTCTAACAATGTTGGGCTCTTTCCTGCTGTTGCTACAAAGGTGAGAGTTCATTTGTTTTCATGAGGTATGTCCAGTGGAGGAGGAAGACAAATTGCCAAGCGGCTTGGTAGTGCAATTTGGCTGGACGCCTCATCCTGCTTGAAGCCTCCCTAGAGTGTTCTCTTTGCTGGTGTCAAGTTCCATGAGCCCAGCGCAGAGGGGGTATCCACTCTTGCCCACACAATCAAAATATAACATGCAGCATTCTTTATGGAGGCTGCTCAAGTAACTCTGAAATCCAACACCCGCTGTGGCACAGATCACTGAGGTCATTGTCTAATGTTCTGCAGGCCACAGAGCAGTATTTCTCTTCTGTTACAACGATTTCCCTCTATGCCCATTGTGACTGACTTAGTAAGGTAGCATTTGACAGTACAGAGGACCTTAGGCTGTGGGACGGTAAATCTTCAGATGTATCCCTCACACACAGTTTTCACACTCATGCCTGTCTAACTCCTTTGGTCTGTGATTTTGCTGCTTGACCTCTCTATTGTGGCCTGTGTCTAGGCTCAGAGGATCGGCTCAGCATTTCAAATAAATGTGGGGAAATGCGTGTAACGTATTTAACCGACTTTTTAATAACTGGCTTTGAATTGGATTCGCTCTTCAGGCCGACAGCAATTCAGAACATTCAACATTTGTCTCATCAATCACACATGGTTCGGTATCAAATTAACTTACATAATGCACAGTTCGAAAAAAGAATGAGTGAACGCAAAAATCTATGAATTAACTGATGAGGCAGCATACACAGAGCACCAATATCTGCAATGAACAACACGTCATGCTTGGTTTTCTATGAAGCTACAGCAGCAGCACCACCGAAAAAAATGTCCTGTCAGATGAAGGTTTATATTTTTATGGAAACGCGGGAAGCGGGCAGGGGGTGTGCATGGAGAACGAGGCAGAAGATACAGTCAATCTATATTAGCCATTCATCATCTTTTTTTTTTCCTTGCCCTGTTTTAAGTTCCAATTTCAACTTTCTTCGCTACAGCCTTTCATCTCTCCCGGAGTTGCAGCAATTTACACTTCGTCTTTCAATTCATTCCTGTCTGATGTGCTGCTTGGTTATCAGTTCACCTCACACCTCCCCTCACTTGCACCTCTAAAAGGTTGAGGGATGAGTCACAAGGGCACTCACTTCAGTGAATACGAAGCAAAGGCCTTTTTTCTATCACCCTCCAAAACACGCTCCTCTTATTTAATGTCTGCGCACACATTCCATTTCATCTCAAACAAGAAGCAGGGAAGAATTTTCTCTCTGTTGACATCATATATCTGGTCTGATCTGAAATGCTACTATGGTGTGAGGGTGGTTGCTGCTCTCATCTGTCACCTCTGTAGAGCCTTGGACACTGAACGCAGACACAACTTACTTAAATATTAATGTTCAGCTACCGCCCTCTGCTGTTCAAAATCGACTCAACCCCTTCACTGCCTGCAGCTGTTTTGAGGGGTCTGAATTACCACTGAAGGAAATGTGCTGTAGCTCAGTGATCAGTACGCTTTGTCCGCAAACGCCAACTAGCATTGCTGTACTTATCATATATCCACCAGTAATTATGGGGCAAACTAACTAGACACTGCATACAGTGAAAACAGCCTTAGTAGCAAAACAACTGAGACTGGACTGAAAAAAACATTGAGTACAAAGAAAACTACCATCGCTATTTCCATTTGCTCTGTGGGGCTGGTGTAATTTATTAGTGTAAAATCAAACGAGAGGAGACATGCTCCCTAATGGTTTAGGAGAAAGAACTTACTGGGACAATGCCTTACATGCAGCTTCCCACAGACACAGTACCTACACATTTGGTCACATCCCAAAACAAATGGTTGGGACTTGGGGAAGACGACATACATTTGGACTGGTGAAACTTAAACTTTAAATGACACCATCACATTCTCTCTTCTCCAAGAGTCATGAAAATATGTCTATTTTGCAAAGCAGGGTCTAAAGGAGAAGACAATATAAATTTTCAATTTATATTCTGTCTATCAGAGCAATAGGAAGGGGTCGGTACAGCTGCATCATGGAGAAAGGTGTGCCGACCAATTGAATAGGCTCAAAATGTGTTTTCAAAATGTTTTTCAAAATAGTTAGTTGTTGTCCATGTAAATTGCCAACACATATACTACATTATTCTCTTCTCATTGATTATGATAATGGCAATTCTACAAGTGAAATTCAGCACCATTTATTAAACACAGTTTCCTATTAAATATCGGACATTTAGATACTGTTGAAGGACCCATCACCATTTAGGAGATGTGGATCAATATGAACTCCTCTTAGGATTTACTGGAGGTCTCCGTGTAAAGCCTGTGTTTTTTCAGGGTTTTTTTTCGCTCAGGAACTAAAAGTGCAAGTCAACATGACCAGGGCCTAATCGAAGACCAGGACAAATCTGGCTGTCTGAGACCAACACCTTATCTCTACCCTGTCTCCTAACCACGGCTTTAACCTCCGCGGCCTCGATAAGCTTTAAGTCCAGTCCCAGGCAGACTTTGCCAGGATTCCAGCTGCACTTTGATCCCTCACATACAGTATACTATGTTTCTGACATCTTAACATGCTCTGCACCTGCCTACCCTTCCTTACTCATGAAAACGACCTCTCTATGTGAGTGGTTAATGTTCCCCGCCAACAATATACGCCACTGTCCTCCATCCAGGTTTGACATTTTTTTTTATCTAGATTATGATTTTGTGTGAAAGGTAATTTTGTATATCTAAATATATGTGAAGTTTGACATTCTCGATCATCTAACCATACTTTCAGTTTGTTGACAAAATAAATACCATAGAAATTTGCTCTTTCGGTGTAAAACATCCATTTTGTAATTATAAAAAATGTCTGCCATACCTGTTCGAGTCTGCTCTGACCCTCGTTCCTCACCAGATTTTCCAGCCCTCCAGGTATAATCAAATTACCTGACTCGTGCCAACCTCTACAGATTGAATGAACAAGCACCTGCTGTGCAAGTCTGGGAAGGGGACAGGCCTGGCAGCTTGTAGATTAAATAAAGCTGTCTTCTCAGTGCCAAGGTAATGGCTTCTCATACCAGAGTTAAATGTAATACTGATACAATGTCAGAGCTGCTTTGTTGGATAGCTTTTGGGGTTTGGGTGAGGGAAGGAGGGGGGGATCATTGCCAATACATACTAAAGCAGATCACAAAAATATGTGAAGACCATGCCACAGGTCATAACTTGGTCGTGTCTGAATAATCCTTTTCAATCTTGATTTAGATTTTCAGGTAACATATTGGATAAAATTATATAATGTTGTGTGTAGCATCCACATATTGATGGCTGCCATGACAAATAATCAATCCTAAACTGTAACAAATGAGTTCAATTCATAGAGGAAAATGGTTCCATTTGTTCCCAGCTGGTCAATAGACATTTGAGGGCCAGTCAAGAGCACTTTAAGGAATGTGTGCCGGCTTGTTTACCCTGGGAGATACAGACATAATTTCTTACTCCATGTTTCTGGCCCATTCTTCGCCAAGGCCTCTTGCCATGATTGCTGCAAAACCTGCTTCCCAGAATTTTTTTCTGGGATAATTTTCACGGCTTTCAGGCTTTTTTTCCTCTGGCACTCTGGGCATTTTGCTCACCACCAGGATATCAGATTCAGATAATCAATGCTGCCATGATTCATGAGCTTTGTCTGGGTTCTGAGCATTATCAAGGCCATTACTAAAGAACGTCTAACACACCGTGTACACAACAATGCAAAAACCTGAGCAGTTGAATGTAGATTACCGTTGGATGTTCAAACTAACACCAGTAAAAAAATAATGTGCTTGCTTTTAAGTGCTGAGAGTGAGTTCAAGGACAGGGACAAATTCATAATCGATAACTGTTAGGGACCCTAATTTAGCACATTATTCATGTTGACTGCTTTCCTGCATGGTTATTGATTGACGAATGGAGTGGGTTTACACAAGTTATTATACAATTCAGCATAAACTGTAAAAATTCCCCAACCCCCAAGTCATATTGGACATACGATCTTATATGCGTACAATACACATGAACCAAGAAATATAATACAACTTTCTGAAAACCCATATACTTCAAAAAAATATAATTGAGAGTGGTCTCCTGTCATTCATTTGTGTGGACTGATTGTACAGAGATCCTGACAGATATTATTGATCAGAGTTGAGGTTAAGTCATTTGGGACACCTGAGAACAGATGTCAATAACCATCAATTTACAAGGACATTCCGCAGGAGAATGAATTCAATTTTCCATTATTCATTCAAAAGTGTTTGGGTTTGAATAGTTTTTATGACATCTCCCATCAAGCCAAACCAATGTGGTGGAACACACAGACTGAGAGTGCTAGCAGTGTCCCTCTACCTGAGTGCTTGTGTCTCACTTTGAGAAGTGCTTGTGTCAAGCCATCACAAAATGCATTACTTCAAACACACTGGTCATGATATGCAACGATTCAACTTCATGAATTCTGACTGAAGGTAGTACTTTAAGATTTGCATCTTATGTAATAAAAGGCATGCATAGTGCAATTACAGTGACAAAGTACCGAACTTCACAGCCCCCTACTGGATATTAAACATTATTCTTTCGAAACAAACAGGATGAGTTGAACATTTAAAACAATACTGAACCCTATTTCCAACTACTTTTTCATTGCACAATTGCCCCAAAATGTAATCCCAATCCCAATCCCAAGCATGAGTACGTGCAAGCAAATGGCAGTGGCTTTGGGGAGCACGTAGCAGCACCCACAAAAAACAAGGTGGTGCTTAGCTTGGCTATTAATTTCAAATTAGTTGTCCTAAGACCAGCATTGGCCAGGGTCAACCTTGAAAAAATACTTGAAAAGGAATATTTTTTCTGGGGAAGAAGTGGTTAATTGAAATCTCATGTAATAGTATATCTAGGCTGTCCTTATGTAAAAAATAAATAAATAAAGAACAAATTTGCAATGCTCGTTACACCTATCATTTGTGTGGCATTTGCACTGAAATCAATCAAAGCATGTCTCAAGACAACTAGCAGGCTGTAGCTGAGAAACTTATTCTAAAAGGCATCCATTTATGTTACAGGTATTATGATTAGTCACGGTGCCATTATTCCTCTCTGTGTCTATGGCTGTTCCAAGTCAAAACACAGTACGTTTTCCTCAAGACAGAACTAGTTATTAAGTGTGAGACTAGTTATTGATGGCCTTGTGTTTTTGTTAATAAGTCTTTCCTCCCATTGATATCTAATGAAAATATATCCATCTTCATTAGGACATTGCATCAAACAGTACACACTGCTGGGTGTGCTTCTGTTTTCTATCAAGCATGTGACATACATTCTTTGTCCACCAAGGGTCTCTCTTGTCAACCATTTGACTCCCTGACAAATGCAATCTTCGAAGGACCCCGTACACTTGCTAGTTTTTTTTAATCAACTTTTATAGGTAGTGTAAATTGACATCGTGATTTCAACAGGGATGAGCAACCATCTCAACACTACAAGTACAATAGGTAATAAAGATGGTCATGTTTTATCAATAACATGGTATGATGTGGTTATAAAAGAAAGGTATAATCTGGCTGCCTCAATGAGACTAAATAATGGGACATTATCGTACCAAAATCATTAAAAATATATCATAAAACTATTACTACTCCAATTAGCAATATGACATCTTCACGGTTTCATGTTTATGTCCGCATGCAATATGTAATTTCACTGATGACCGCATCACGGCCAAATTCTTGAAAAGCTACACTTTGACTTTCACGCAAACAAACATCAAGTCCAGGGTAAATTTCCCTTGTTTATTCTGAGCAAATATCTTAATGTATGATTTAGGCTGGTTGGGTCAGAGTAAAAAAACAACAGAGACAATAGAAAAAATCCATGGTTTCGCATTGTACCCACGTCCACTGCTGACCTTTCTTGATTGAGTGTAATAGCATACAGAGCAAATGCAAAAAGGTCACTGGTAGAGACAGCTTTAATAGTATAATTGGCACTTTTTGCAGGCAGACAGTTCAGTTGCAAAGAGCTAACTGCTTGCTCTCGAAAAAATCCATAACGTATTCAGCGCATAATGGCACCGGCCCTTGTCATAACTGTGTGAGCTTGGCTACCTGCAAATAATAAGGGCTCAGTGGTTCAACTTAGCTTGAGCTCAAAGGATAAAGTTCAGATTGTATGTGTTTTTATTGGTCTTTATAACTACATTTAAATCCAATGAACTAAATCTGGGAGAAAAAAAATCATTTTTACTTTTGTTTTACTGAGACTCAGCTAAAAATAAATGTATTATTTTAAATTAAATATTTATCATGAGAATTGAGATTTAGCAGGAAAGCACATAAATGTGGTATTTGGGAAGGTAAAAATGAAATATGTAAGCTTTTTTCCTGAGATATATTTCACTGTTTGGATTTAAATGTAGTAAAGTTGCTAAATGTTTTAAGAATGACAGTTTATTTTTATGTTTTCCAGACAGCTATATACCTGAGATACAAGATTTAATATAAACAAATTTGTTAGATTTAAGTTAAATCTTGGAAAAAATCCACATTCAAAAGTTTACACTTGAACCCCGTTATTTCTGCAACAGTAAGTCAATACTAAGTAAAATTAGGTTGTCTTACCAGTAAGGCATACAGGTAATATAAACCAGTTATTATACCAGTCTTTAAGAACCTTCTGTGGCTATTCATATATAAATAAAAAGTATTTAATAGGTTTTAAATACTTCAATAGTGACGATATCTTAATTATCATAGGTTACTGGGTTGCATTTGTTTAATCGACTTGGTAATTAAGTATGCAGACAGATACATGAAACTACATATTTGAAATGGCACTTTCAGATAAGCAACGCCTCAGTTACCAGAAATAAACCTATTTAAATAATGAAAAACAGTCGGTGAAGTAATTTCTTTCTCAAAAGTGGAAAAATTGTTTTAGCTTATTGTTGTGAGTTATGCTGATACATTTTAATTAATGTCAATGGCAGAACAGGAATATATTAGCGGAAGACCTCATCTTTAGACATGTGCTCTGCCTGTTAATAATATGCATCCCTGGCCTTCACTGCAAGTGGTATATGTGCTAATTACTGATGTTTTTTGTGCATCTAACATGCTTTACCAAATTTTAGCTGTTCACTACTTTAAAACACCAATTGACCAACAGCTTGTTGACCACAGGTAATAAGGTCGTATAACTGTGTGGAAAAAGCAACTTTCATCACTTTACAAAACACCCCAAGGTTTATCACTATGACAGTAAATGTTGTTTCATGTGTTTGTCTCTCATAAATGAGGAAAAGGTTGTGGATTTAAAAAAAATTCAATCATTGTACAATATTTGAGTTACTAACCAGAAACGCTTTCCCTAATGATTGTATGATAGTATCCCCAAGGTTTCCCTGATGCAATAAAATGAGTGAAATATACATAACCATTTACACCTGAAAGGTTACAGCTGCTAAAAAAGTTTCTATCCCCAAGAAGCCCAGGCAAACTTTGTAGTTGACCAACAAATCAACTCTACCTGCTCTGACTCAGGCACAGAAGAGAAATCCACTTCAATAGAAAGGCCTATTTGTCACTGATTATGGATGGCTGTAGTTGCTGCCAGCTATGTTGGAGCTCAGCCTAGCTCTTCCCGCGTTCACACTCCCATGCAAAGGCATGTTTAATACCCAGCGCTGTCACAAGGCACTACACGGATGTTCTCTGTGATCTTGACACTGAGAGAGGAGTCTTCAGACAGCTCAAATACATGCTCACTCTCGTTTCCTTCACCTCCACCTGATAGCTATCTGGAGCACGGAAACTTGCAGAGATGCAAAGACCTGAATAGAATAAATCAGTATTTACATCTTCCAGTCGAAGATTATATGTAAGTTGAAAGCACTAAACCCATGTTAAACAATTGCATGATCATAGCAGTTGTGCTATTGGGAATGATTGTCATTTGAACATGCTACACCCAACATCCTTGGGACAAACATCCTGACATGCAAGGCGGTTTACCTAATTAGTCAATGATTGGCGTGCATGTGTCAAAAGCACATCACATAGGCTGGCTTGCGCCTAATCATATTCAACACATTCATTTCACAAACATGATCTCATCTGTCATTTTCAAATGAAGACAATGTGTAGCATAAAGCTTTTTTTTTAACTAAATGGTATCTTTTGAACTTGAAACATTTCATGAGTTGCAGAGAAATATTGCATCAACAAAAAACCTGTCTAATCCTGTATCACAGGCCCGTTCACATTTTGCACACGAGCAGTCAGCAGCGGTCGGGGGAGGGAGAGTGCCAGCCAGGGGAAGTGATCACCAAGTGTCTCCACATGCGGATTTTATTCCACAGACGGTGGCAAGACAAATATGTGTCTGTGTGCAATGGGCAACCCCCTGTGCTCCTGTGATTATAGCGTTTAATAACTCGCCCTCAGTAATACATTGACATTGTCCAGCCAGTATCTTTGCCAGGAAGGCTTGATTTACCAGACCCTTTGAAGGGGGGGTAGGGGGTCTCATTGAGGAGACGGATTGCTGAAAAGGCTCTCCAGCAGGCCCATAAATCATTCTTTAATCAGAGCACACAGAGTGCGAGGGTAGACACTCAGACCCCACAGTAGGACCACAGACTCTCAGCTGTCTGTGCTACTACTCAGGCTCTCAGACCTCCGACAACGCCCCCCTCTCCCCCCCCTCTCTACCAGCCTCTGTCCTTCTACTCTTGCCCAATCCTCATGTAGCTTTTGAGTGCAGTATAAATTGTTACTCTGCGTCAAGGAGGAAATCAAATTCTACATAATGTTTGTCTTTAAACAGTGCATACATTCAGATATACCATAGGCCTATTTTGAGTTTGTAACAAGTTCGCTTCTTTAAGCTTGAAGAAAAACAATAATAATGCGCATCATAGATTATCAAAAATATACCGTTTGTATTAGTTTACAAAATAGCATTCCACTTCATCCAATTGTGACAAAAAAAAAATCGAATCTTTCATTATGACTATTCAGAATGAATATTTTGTTAGGAGAAATGTACAATGAAGGTCGGTGTTTACAGAAACTCTCCTGGTCACAGACGAGCAACCTTGTGTACCCAGTTGTCGTTGGATGTGTGTCCCTCCAAGCCACTCCAAAAGGAGTCTAACACCGATAGTGGTGCTGCATTTCAAGCCCCACTGCATGGACATCATGAAACGCTTTCACTGGATGTGTCTGCTCTCTCATCCATAGCTTTCATTGTTGTCATTTTCTTCAAATGGGACTGTGCTAAGCTTCACCAAGAAAGTGAGGAATTTTAAATGTTTTATTTTCTGCATTTACAAGATATCCATAGAGCTCCATACCAGGGCATTCTTTTTTATTTAGAATTTTTATTCAAGTGCAATGTATATTGAATAAGACAACTTCAACTATATTCAAAGGTTTATATTAAAAGAAAGTACCATGGTGATGAACAAAAAATAAACCTTCAATCTTTATATTCTCTCACTCTTGAGAGTTTAGAGGATCAGTTGGGCATTATACAACTCCTCAAGCAATCTACAAGGATCAATAGTTTTCATTACACTTAGATGTACTCACCATTTCATCAATAAATGGTTTATTTGGAAAATAATATACTTTCCCAAACAAACATAGAAAAGAAAGTATTTAGCACTTCTTAACAAACAATACATACAATAATTTTGTATGCAAATGCCATCTATTGAGATAATAGAACACATTATTCCAGGTGGGAGGAAGGGGGAAGCACAAATCAATGCATCCAACCTCATCACTCAAATTTGAATTACTTAGTGCAAATTTATTTCAAGGTTGCCTGTTAAAAGTTCTTAAACTTGGTTCAGTGCAGCATACTATGAGTGTAAAACATTATCATTATGTACAGGAAATAAAAGAAAAACATTTCCGCGTTGATTATTACAGGATTTAGTTTATTGTGCAAGCCCTGTTACCAAAAAGCAATTGTTGCAGGGGCTGCTTTTTTTTTCTTTAATCTTCTGACTTCCAACACAACAAAGAAACCTGATGAGGGATGGATACTATGAGGAACAATCTGTTGGACATGGCATTATGCCCTTCAGAACATTTGCTTCAGGACCCAGAAGACCTGATTACACAAAGCAAAAGAGCAGTCGGATACCTGGCAGGTGATCAGCTGCAATCTTTTCTACTCTGGTGTTAAATATTTCTGCAGTGCTTGAAAGAAACTCTGGAGAATTGGAGTGAGGATTCATTCCTTGATTAATAAAAGATGATGATAATAATACTAGCAGGGGGAAAAGCCTTTTCTAGCTTTGTGAGCACACAAACAATACAAAAACAAAAACTGCCTCGTTTTATATTGTGTTCTTGAAGGCCTTTCAGCAACCAAGTGTTAATATAATATACAGTTTTGTCTCACATGCTGGGATTATGACAAATGACCAAAATAGTTATATCCTTCTTTTCTTTTGTGCAGTATTAGCAGCTCTGGACCTTGTTCTGTCTATTCTGATATTCAGCCCCACAGTGACGCTGGCACAGGGAGAGATGATCAATGATAAAGCTCCCCTATTCCCCACCCCTCTCCTTCAGCTTTTTTTCTTGTTTTTACCACAAAGTGCATGCTCCTCCTGCATATACTAGGCTGTCTGAGTACCCGCTTGTCATCCGCACTAGAGCTGTGGAAACAGTTTGGGATCAGTTCCCAGTAACAATCTACGGGAAAAAAATAGAACACCATCATTAGTATTTGCTACAATCTACTTCCCATTCCAATAAAAAATGCATGCCCTACTATATATCCTGAGACTGCCATCTCGCAGAGATCTCTGTGGTTACATCTTCTTTAGGGTTTATCAATATTATTTGCGTTTATCTTGGGAAACAAAATGGATATCCAAACGAAACCATAAAAGCAAAGAACGATGGAATTTAAGTTATTCTAAATGAATGTACAGCACAGCTCAATACCACCCTGACTGTTTCAGGGTGGATGTCTCAGCTGAAGTTGTCGCCGTGTGCCTTTCCATTGAAATCCCTGTCCAAATCTGGGAAAGTATATTAATTGAGACTGGATTTGAGGAGGATAACAGCAGCACGTATGCCTGGATTAGAGTAAATGAGTTCTGAATATGAAGAGGGGACTGAGTAGGATTCACACATAAATAATGAATACGGCAGAACCTCACAGTGCTCTAAAATTTCACCCTCACACATGCATGAATAATGGATATAGCTTAGTGTTCGGTCAAGCTGCTTGAAAATTTTTGCACTGGTGTTTTTGACAGCAAGAAAACGAAACATCTGGATTATGTTTATCTGTAAAGAGTACAATGTTTCATGTCCTGCTGATGGTGAAAGATGATTTTTTCCTGTGGTAAATGTCTGAAAGGTATAACTTATATATGTACAGGTATAAACCAAATGGTATTTGTCTGTGCAGAACACACTGATGATTCAATCCCGAAATATTGTATGTATTCAATATATTTAGATTTGTACAAACAGTACTTCGGTCCATGTCAATACACATGTCATTTTCAATCATCTGTTCTATATATTGCGCCTGCACTACTCATGTAGAAAGTGACAAATTCATGTTGCAATCTTTGTGATATAAATCAATGTCAATTTGTCGATCAGATTAAGTTAAAATACGGCTTAGGCCCTCCGTAATGCATTAGGGGTTTCAGCTCACCTCATTCCGGGGCAACGTTTTGACCATGGCACGTCACCTGACATTATCGGGATCAATGGGCTGTGTCAAGCCATTTCACAGACAAGTGCTTCTCCCAGGGTGGGCTGGGTCAGTGGCACAAACAGCTGTGATTTACATGGACAATATGGAGACATCAGGGATCCCTGGAAGTGACTCCCCACAATAACCTGAGATGTACTGAAATAATTATGTGAACGCTTCTAGCTAAATTTATAATAGGATTGCATTTTCAGTCTTTTTGTGTTTTCTAAAAGATCGTAAAACACATCAACATTTCTGTTTCCTTGAGCACGTAGATTAAAATAGCAATACAAGTTTATTTATGCATGTTCACTTTTAAAAAAAGGATATAACCCAATAATGTGATTATTTTAAGTATTACTGTTAGCGGCTATCCACTCAAGTCCTAATTAAGTCCCATTTTCTAAATTATTTATCTCAAATGAAACGTAGCTAACAGAGCAATTCTATAGCAAAAAGTATGGTCTACTGACTACTTATTTCTGCTTAATTAACTTGGGATATTGTTGATATTAACTACTGAGCCATGAGGACACCAACAAGAGGCTACAATGTGCCCGGTGAGAGAGATCCAGTGCTTTCAGTGTCATTATCAGCATCATTTCCTGTCTGGCTTCCTGAGGGAGCTCTGTGATAGATGGCCTCATTGAAGGGCAGTTCTCATTCCTGAGGCATTTTGTTTGGATTCAATTTTGCAGGGCCTCAAAATAGATAACGCTATGGTTTGGTTTCACCCTGTTCGCGTGCATTTCACAAGGATGTCAGTGATCCAGATGGTTGGAAGAATCTGTGGAAATCAAACCTATTTGAAGACATTGAAAAGGTGTTGAAGTCTACCTCACCTACAGTATATCCATCCACTCTTATAATATTTCAGCAGTGAAAAGGAGGTACCGTCTCAAATTCAAGCTATACAATTCAAACTCAGTTTCTGGTGCCACTTATCTCAGACCATAGAAAAGTATCAATTTGAAATGTTTTTCAGTATTACCCACTCTTCTTTACCTAAAAATCTTTTTGTTAAATTGGAATAACAGAACCAGTAGATTGCATACCCATAAGGATTAAGATGACAATCTCAGCTGCAGGCTGCTTTGTCAGCTTCTAGTGTCAACTTCCAACCAGCGTTTGACAGTAATATCCCCCTTCTAATGTCAACAAACCATCCACAACTAAGGAACATCACAGGAGAGGAGGATTTATCTGCATTACCCGTGGTGCAGGCAAGAACCTTGAATTAATACTATTTATCGATTCTGATTCTAAGTCTCTGCTCAACATGCAGGTTGGGGTATTCAAATGAGTGTGCTGTATGGTATGTCCAAATATATCTCCTTGTAAAGGTACTATGGGGGGCATATGCACTTAAATGACCAGGTAAGATAGGATCCACTGCGTTTAGGGTACTCACTTTAAAACAGAAAGTGTAATGCATCCTTGGCAGAGTAGAGCACCAATAACCATGTTAAAGTATCCTAAATGGGCTGGAGAAAAATAATATATGTTTACCCCAAGTAGTTCTCTGCACCTCTCTGGGGTCTTACGTCTCAGCGCATTCATAATTTACTTTTTGGCTCATCTTGGCTAGTTGGAATCTTTTTGCTGGCACTTGCCATGTCTGTGAGCTCTGACAAAGGCCCTGATCCGCTGCGTTAATAAATTGGAGAAACGGCCTCTCTGCTGAGGAACCTGCAGAGTTTTGCCAATGCAAACTGTGTGACAATTACCAGGTTCCCGCGAAACACTCCCATTGAGTCAATCGACAGATGACCAAAAGGTTGACATTTCCCCAACAGTGTCTTCCTTTTGTGAGAAACATATGAAATCGATAGATCCAAATTGTTTTGATTCAAACAACATGGGCAAAATGTCAAGAACAATTAGCCGACTCAATGGTTGGCAGGGAGAGCGATAGCCTGCTGTTCAATGGCCTTTAGTGAGTCCCTGACTTTTCCAAATACTCTCACAGTTTATCACGACTGAAACCTTTTCTATATAATAACTTGCGTGCCGTATCAGGAAGGATGTTTTTATGGTGTGCATGATGGCATTAAGAGCAAAGCTGTAATATGCCCGTTTAAGTCATTTGAATCATTAGTTAAACACTAGTGTTTAAAATAAGTTAGAAATGATAGCAAAAGAGCTGTTGATTAAAAGACTATAGCCTCAAAGTGAGACATATGTGTGAAACTGGCTACAAATTATGTAATGTTTTGTATAACTGCCTTTTTTCATTTATTGGACCAAATGGCTTTAACATTTCTTTGAATCTGTGGCTTGAAAAAGAAGAAATAACATTGCCAAAATGCCTGTTAACTGCTCATTGTTAACATTACAGAAACAGACCTTTCATTTAATTGTACCTATGTAAATGTAGCACACTGTGTAACATATACTGCATTCATTGGTGCATTGTCAAGTTTCCCGCTCCAGGTAGTGTAACCAGGGAGTGGGAGGAGTAATTTCCTCAAGCCTTTCAAATGCTATATGCGCAATCTGGTCTGTGATCTCATCATGTCTGAATGATAGCACTGAAACCCACAAAAAGACACCGCCAGCTGACAACACAATATAAGGGGTAAGAAAAGGATAGCTAAGCTCCATGAAAAAAAGTAACCAAGGGCCAACAAAATTTGTCATTGAGAGATTTTTTTTATGTGTAAACAGCTGTAATAGCAACAAGAATAAGTCAAATAACGCAACTCCAGCCTTCAGTACTGAAGCACCTTTGGGTGAATAATTTCAAGCTCAAACATGCTATCCCTTGAAAGGTGTACAGTATATCAGCACCATGGACAGCTCTTTTGGGTTCTAGCGAAGAAGCAATGTGAGCCTAAGCGGTCGATTATCAAAGACTGAAGGGACTAAACTCCTTAACAATCCATGTTCGGTGGGTGTTTTGTCTAATTAAAACCTGGGTGTACAGAAAAATAAACTTCAGCCACCCTGAACTATGTATGTAGAGACACAGTGTGCATATTAAAAAGCTAAATAGAATAACACTTCCCAAATGAGACATCGAATATCATTAAAAAACACAGGGAACAGTTAGACAGGAACTTCCTGAGATATGACAGGCTTTTAAAAAGTAATTTGAGTTCTCACAACTCAAAATTCCCAGCGAGCGGAATGGAAAGAATTTGTTCAGCTTTGGTGAAGGTGAAGTGGCCTAAATGAAGTTAATAGCTGTCAATAGGAGGTACGATAGCAGGACAACCAGCAGTCAGAACAATGAGCCAGGTCTGCTGGACATAACAAGCATCAAGCACTGACTGGGACTGAATAGACTGAAAAGGTTAATGAACCCCCACGCACGTCCTATTGTATCAGTTACTTCACCAACGACCCTAGACCTAATTGATCCATGGCTCCTAATCACATTTCAGTAATAGCAGGTTCAGCCCCAAGGCAGTGCAATGGAGATTAGGGTAACAGACTGTATGGTGTCTACTGTTCCATGAGTACTTTAATGGAGCAAACATTGTCTGGATATAACGTTTTACTGAGTATTTATATTGAGACAGTCTTTAAGTTTTAAAATAGCAATTGCAAAACTTTGTAATTATATAACAAGGGATCAAACTAATGGAGACTCCTGTTTACAAAGTACACAAACAATGCAAGTGCTTCAGCCAGCAGTTCACCTTTGAAAGAGGCAGTAAATATCCAGAATTCCACCTGTAAATCCAGAAGCGTGCCCAGGAACTTCTACAGACCTACAGTAAACCATCAAACTGCACAGCATATATTTGTTCTTTAACCATCAAGATAGCAAACAAAATATCATTGGTGCTCCTTTAAAAAGCAAAACGCATGAAGAATTATGATCATATGTGTGACGTCAGACTCTCTTTAAATATTTATCATTGGTGCCTGACTGCCGCAACGGCATTCTTCAGAACTTTGAGAAAGCCGAACATGAGCAGAGAATCAAAATCCGTTCTACAGAGAGGAGCGAGGTAGAGAGAGGAAGCAAAAAGAAAATGTGCACTTCGGCTAGAGTTATAGCAGATATCACAAACAGTGTGTTTAATGGCAGACACGGCTGACTCCGCGTTTCCCTTGTCGATCATCAATGCTTTTAAAATATATTCTATCATTTCAAAGGAATCAGGGATAAAATGGGCGGCATATTTCATAGGTACTCACGTGTTTTGGCAGATGATAATGTTATCAGGAGTTGTCTAATTGACCCGGACTGACTCACAATCACTGAAGAAACTTCAACTAACTTGGTAAGGATTGTCCAAATAATTAATGTCAACTACTGATGAAACCTTCCAAATGTAGCTTACATTTCAGGGACAACTGGGCCTACTTTATAGTCTATTTTACTTTGTCGGACCAGGATGATGCTGGACTACAGCCCCCCAAAGACAAGGACAAGAGATTCCTAATGGAAAATCATGCAGCGCGTTAACCCATGGAGAAATGGCATGTAGGTTCCTTTTAAGTCGAATCGCGCCATATTCAAATAGATTTAGCAAACGTTTTGTTTTCGTATTTACTCTTTCTTTGTCATTCACTTATTTGTGCTACTGTATTATTTTTTGTTTTAGTACAATTATGGAGCGGAATGATGAAAAAAGTTGTCTTTATAGCAAGAATGTAGGAAACAAGAAACTTCTTCAAAAATTGAATGATTGTACTTTCCCGATGGACATGAGGATTGCTCATGAGGTTGGAACTAAAAAAGGATCAAGTTATCGCAACCAAAGCAAACATCCTGCCTTCAGTAGCACTAACGTAAGGAATATTGTCCCTTCCGAATCCAAAATGAACAATATGACTGTTGCGCAAAAATATGGAAACAAGAAGTTACCAAATGCTTTAATTGTCGGCGTCAAGAAGGGAGGCACCAGGGCGGTGCTTGAGTTCATTCGAATACATCCGGATGTGCGTGCGCTTGGTACAGAGCCGCACTTTTTCGATAGAAACTATGAAAGGGGACTAGATTGGTACAGGTGAGAAAAAATATGCATTTTCACTGTAAACTTCTTGTCCCTATAGCCTAACCCCCCTTCCCCCCATCACTCACCTACATACACACCACCACCTTCACATCGCTCTCTCCTCTCTCTCTCTCACACATAAGCAAACACAACTTTTCAAATTCGTATGGTACAATATATTATGTATTGGTAGTAGTTTTGCAGCAAACTATTTTTCCTATTTTATTTATTTTTTATTTTTTAGGAATAATCATGCAGATTATTTAGGCAGGCCACTTAAGTGAACAAATAAATGCAGTTCAAAACAATACCTGTTCAGGAATGGCCATCTCTGAAAAGTCAGCTTATTTTAATAAATGGGGCTAGAAGAAAAGACAAGGAAAGACAGTATCAGATCAACAGCAAGCTCAGATGGCAGGAATGTAATTCTTAGACCAACCACAGAAGGCATTGCTGTGAATAGCCAGACCACATAAGGCATGTTAGGGGAAATTGATTTTCTATGGGTATACATTTTCTATGTCTGTCTAATATATTGATTTATAATCTCTGATATGGATTTGCTTCCCTGTTTCTTGGTAATGGTTTTGAGCTGCTTAAAACGATACTTGGACTCCATACAGGTGCTGGATTGGGAGTCTCTGTGGGAGAGATGAGTCTCCTCTAACGCAGGTGGCTCAGAGCAGCAAGAGAGGGCTGCGATCTTGAGTGCTGTTCTTACCCTAGGTGTTAACATCCCCCTGTATGACAGAACACGCTGCTCTAGAAAGAGTGGGTTCGAGTCGGGTAGGGAACCCGTAAGGGTCGTGTTTAACACGGAGCTGAGAAAGCTGACTAAAACAAAGGGAGTGCCATTTGCTGCTACACTGTGGAAGGCACTGCCAGGTCAGTTGACTGAAACATCTTGGCAGATGTGTAGTGGGAGCTTTCTCTTCAATCTCAATGTGAAGCCATTCATACGCACTGTGGACAAGTTCGACTATAAATGTCTAATGTGTCAGATGTGCACCTATGAACAGTTGCACGCTGGAGTACCAAACTGTGCACTAACACACTATAAACACACTTACCCACTAACTAGGTGCACTAACCACACACAGGCGAAAATACCCACACAAAAAACGCAACGTGTTCATTGATGCTATTTTTCTGCAAGATAAATTAAAATGCCGCTGAGGCCAAGGCAAGGCCACTGTTTCCTTAATCCCTCCTGAAAGTAATCGAGTTTAGCTACTGACATCTTGCCATAAGTGGCACATAACGTCTGTCATAATCACAGAGATAAATAGTCTGATTATGTCAGTTTTGCATAAAGCCTCTTTCTTTTCCATTGTACATTGTACTGACCACTTACGATAAAGCTGTTTTGTCGGATGTAATGGGCAAAGTCCTCATATAGTGTCCGGCTTTTGCAGATATTTCTAGCAAACCTGACATACTTGCTCTGCTATGAACAGCAACATCCTCAATATAATTGTGTATTTCCAACTTTTTTAATCTGGGAACTTATGTCAGAATCCACCCCTGGGCATCCCCTTTCACCTTCTGTGTGAGAGGGGCCAGTGTGAAATGAATGAGGTAAATGATGTTGTTTATTACTGTAGCTACGTAAAAGATTGCACCCATGTAGCCTCATTTGGATGCATAATAATCTTCACTTAGTTAAATATAAGCCTACTAATATGGTCATTACACTCCATCCTACTCATATTTGCATCCTACTTATAGCTAGCTTACTTTATCCCCATACAATAGGATGGTACATTTCAGACAATTCCCAAATATTCAGACAAGAATCATGCATCAGTATGGACCATCAGGGCTTAAAGGGCATCCTAGTTATATTGATTTTACAAGAGTCAGAACCATTCAAGCAGATTCCTGAAGAAGTGTTGGAATTGTGTGAGAGGCATTTTAGCATTTGCTGCAGCCAAGAATATTCTCTAGGCTCACTATTAATTGGCGTAGGGAGGAGAGGAGCTCTGAAACACTGTCATCAGAAAGGTTGACAAGGACAGAAAGTTGGAGCTATTCATTTAACACACAAAACTATGTATTTGGCACTGCAAGATGTCCTGGTGCATGTCTCTCTGTCTCTCTCTCTCTCTCTCTCTGTTTCTCTCTCT
>JAVQIZ010242108.1:0-13159 GCA_036023535.2 Galaxias brevipinnis | reverse complement strand
CCCCCCCCCCCCCCCCCCCCCCCCCCCCCCCCCCCCCCCCCCCCCCCCCCCCCCCCCCCCCCCCCCCCCCCCACTTGTGAAGATAAAAACGTAATGATTTAAGTTAAAATAAGTGTTTTTGGTTCAGAGTGAAAATGCAAAAATCGATCAAACATTTGCTGAGCCCCCACCAGATTTATCATGTCTTGGTCACCAGTGTTGATTGAGGACAAATACCGAGAGACTACTAAATATGCACTCCTTAATTCATAGCTGAACATAAAAATGTCAAATAGCCCATGCTACTCTTCATTTAGGTACATGATAAATAGAGCAAATGAGACACACAACCCGAGACATATTAAGTACTTATTTCCTGATTAAAGTATCCATCTGATCAGTGCACTTTGCTTGGATTGGCAGGTAAAAAAAAAAAAAAGTGAAAGAAAATAAAATTATAACCTGGGGCATACTCTCACATTCTCCTTTCTAACACCCGTTACGCAATCAAATAACATAACAAATAAAACTGTAGCAGGTGAACAAAATGTTATCGATTTGACTCAAACCTAAGTGTCATGGTTCGGCCCTCTAGTTTTAAAGACCCTCTGCCAATGTTTGTCTTTTACTCTGTCAGGTTTGTCCCTAAATTTACAAATAAACACAAATGTACAACATGTAGATAGACTACTACTCCTACCCCCAACAAGTGAAATACTCCACATCTTGCAGCCAAATTATTTGGAGAGTTGAGGGCAGAAGAAATGAAGTCTTGCATTTGCGGCTTTCAAATACAGGTATGGATGTTTTTTGGACCATTCCTAGGTTTCCGCTGTGCTGCCGTCACTCCAGGGAGTGACAACTATGGAAGAGACACTACATTGAGATCCACACCTGACTCAGTGAGGATATAAGTGGATGAGTTGGAGCAGGCTTCATCCCAGAGGAGTCTCACCCATAACAACATGGGCCTGCTTGCTCAAGCGAAGTACATTGTGCGTAGGGTGTCTTGGTGAATTTGCACAGCCTTGGCCAAGGCTTGCTGGTCACGTCCATTGCTCTGCCCTGAAGTGTGGCTGCCCTCCGCACTGAAACATCCAAAATGGGACATAGTAAGTTATGGGTAGACGCCACAATTACTTCCCCTAGGCCATTTTGGCTCAGGCATGAACTCAAACAATGACTAATGTCTCCAACCAGATGGTCACAATGAGACTCAAATATTTACAGAGCAACCGTTGCAACTTTCTTAAAAACCCAAATATACTAACTTAAAATTCTGATCTACTATCTTACTGTGTGTTGCTTCTCATCTAGAAAGATTCATAAATTATAAATCGGTATCACTCAAAGGAACACCAACCCCCTCCACATGTGTGAAGCCATACAGCTGCAGGGTTCTTGCTGTGCAGCCTACATTCTCTTCTCATCCATCTGCTGTAATTCCTTAAATGTAGTTATGTAATCAAACAGATATGGATGCTAATTAAAGTTAAGTATTCCACCGCTCTCATCAAACCATACTAGCAAGGAAAGAGAATTCCCTGCCAACTTTATTGGCCAGCATACCCCTGGCTCAGGCACCATAACCTTTTTTCATGTAGTAGCGCAATAAAGAGAAGATAACAGAGCAGATGTAACTTACTATGCAATTCAAAAACACTTGACATCAAGCTGATACACATTCATTTTGCTGAAACATATGCTTTACACTATCATCTCAAAATCCTAGCTGAGTAAACGTTGAGTGGTCGAACTCCTTACCTATCATGCTCCTTGTCAACCAGGTGATAACGGGCACGGAATGCAACCAGATGGGCGTAGTAGGCTGGCGCCGGAATGGAAACTGATCGGGTGCAGCGTACGTAGGTGTGGCACAGCTGGTAGGTTAGCACCTGCAGCTCATCTGAGGTGAAATGGTTGTCGTCCCACAGCACATGGTAATGGGATGGTCTACTGGTCCCCTTCAAGGTGCAACGACAGGACAGTCAACTTGAATATTATTTTGTTTTTGTAATATGTATAACTTCAGCTTCACACATTATATTTTTGTTGTAAACTACAACAGGTTGTACACAATAGACACTTACTTACCTGTATGCCAGCATGACTGCACAGATAGAAGTCGAACTCTGATGGGTGAGTAATTTTGGTGTCCACCGTTGTTCCTGCAGGGATGTTTCCACTCTTACCAACCTGGACAAAAATATTTCAATTTAAATGAATTGCATTACATTGGAATAAAAAAGCTGCTTCCTTGGACCTTTTTTTTTTAAATTTTTTTTTTACAATTAGGTAAATGAGCTCCAAGTCAAAAACCTACAATGAATAGTGCTAATTAAATAAAATGACTTTACATTTTTAAACATACAGTTTTTGGACTCCCGGCGTAAATATCAGATCTCCAACACGAAGACCAAAACTTATTCTAGCCAGTATAGATGTATTTACAATCTACAAGACTGGTAACCATCGAATCTCAATCTGGCAAAAAGGCACGCTTTTAAAACCTACATAAAACAACAAAATAAAAAAAACATTATATCAGGGTTTCACTTTGAATCCAACCCACTCTCTCATTTCTGTCCATGCAGAACAATCTTGTGTGATGTCTCTTTTGCACGACAACAAAGGTGATGCCAGGCTGATAATCCTTCTCTAGCTTGATGCAGGCCTCTCGGATCGCCAGTAACTCATGCTGAAGGACCTAGGAGGGCCAAGGTAAAAGCAATTCTAGTAATGGAGCAGATAGTCATTTTATAAGGAGCATTTAAAACAAAATGTAATAGCCTATGATGACAGCAGAAAATCCCCAAGCATGATTAATCAAATGTTTGTCTTAAATTAAAGATGACTGCTCTAAAACCAGGGATTCACTTTAAACTGAGTATTCAAAGGGACTGAACACCTACATGTGTCTGACAAAATTAATAGAATTTCCTTTCATTCCGGAGTAATGTTCCAGTCTTTGAGCTTTTGTGTGTGTCTCACCTGATTGAACTGGCCCTCTGAGATACCATCTCGATAGTAGATGATGCGGGTGGGCTTGAAACGGGTGGACTTGTAGAATTGGATCAGGAGCTCCCTCACCATGGTTGCTAGGTCCTGGATGATATCTTGTCTGTGTTGTTGAACCCGCACAGTGGCACAATAACGGCTGGGGTGGGCATCCATGCTTCCAACCACCTACAAAGTAAAGATATCATGACAATTCATTAGGGTTGGGCGATTGGACGAATAAATCGGCTATTGGCAATTGGCTGAGTCCATCGCAGGTTGTTTTGCTAATTTAATGGTCTGCTTCCTTGAGAATTCAACTCTGTAAATAATAAACATGTAAAGCGCAATTCAAAGCCTGCACGAATAGGAAATGGCAGTCGGAGTTGCTGTATTCCTAGTCTGAAAGGGACCGCTGCCTGCTGCTCTCGCGCTGCATCTCAAGTCGCACACTACTACTTTTGTCTTTTAGTTGGTACTTCTGCTGCACTTGCAAACTATGTAACCTACCGTTGCATGCATTTTTTGCCATACAACATTTGAAATTGTATGTATTGGGACCTACTAAAGATTTTTCTGGCTTACTATACAGTATGGTAGTATATCGGGTATTACTGAGATGCAGCGTCAGCGTTAGCATTGTGTGCTCACCAGGATGGTGTATTCACAAATGCTTGTGCAAATTGGTAGTGTTATTTTTGACTGCACTAGGTTATACGTTTGCAAAGACAGCAAATTGCTTCATTTAGGTCCTTCGGCTTGCCAGCTTGTTTAAAACCAAAATAGCCCCAAATAGGGAGATTAATATTATTTTTTGCAATGAGCTCTTCCATGATTGCATTTGCTAAAAATATCAAACCACCATGTTAAAAAAATTTTTTTAACCACCATTGTTTACATGTGAATCCAAGAAGGCCATATTAACAGTGCAAAGTACCACAACTGATCACAATTAAAGTGAGTGAGGAAGTAGAAAATAAACAAATTTTTAACTGAAAGAATCTGTAGTTTCTACTCTTTTCATCACCTTTAAACAAATAGTTTAAAAAGTTTAAGTACCATAGAGCACACCAGGCTAACTTCTTAAAACATGCTGGTGAAGAGATTCATTACAAGGCGACGTGTGTAGGAATGTGTGAGACTTACGGCAGCAATGGAGGGCTTCTTGCCATCTCCTGCAGGAGGATGAGTCACATCAGCCCCAAGGAAAATCACTGGCTGTTGGAACACCAGGGGCCTGGAAGCACAGTGAGACAGGACTTCACTCATTTTCCTTTACACAGTACGTACAGGATGGACATGGAGCCTTCAGACAGGGGTCTGTCTGACTTCTGATTAAATTTTTTTGGCATATAAAAATGTTTCCATAATAAAATGCACCAACATTCGTGGACTCAAGGCCTTAAAATTCTCCCCACAAAAGATCATCAGAATGTTTTACTTTGGCAGAGCTCAAAGTTATACCTTTGAATACTCAATCATGTATTTGTCATAGCTGATAATATGACGTCAATAGCTTGAAATGTTTCTGCCAGTATTGCTTATAATACATTTGTTTGAAAACATTTAATCTCAAAGACATACCTGCCCTGCGGGAGCAGTATGTTGTTGACTCCTCCCAACTTAACATTGATTTTGAGGCATAGGTTGGAGAGGGTCTGGGGTGTGGTCTTTTGCACATTCTTTACTTGCACACACTGGGTGGCCATTCCTAGCACTGTGTCCCCAACACGCTTCACCTCAGCTGGAATAGAGACAGAAAAGAAGAGCACATCAGCCTGACAGAACGTGTAAAACTAAGTAGAGAAAAACAGAAGCGTAAGTGGACATATATCAATACATACATACATGCAGACAAAAGGCACAATGTTGAGCTTTTAGTTAACATAGTAAAAACATTAACCCTCTGATTCCCACAACCCGCCGACGGGATCAAAATGCATGGTCTAAAAAAAAAAAAAATTACACCATTTATCATACCAAGAAACTTAAGAACAGCTGTTCTCATCCGACTGTAGACTTTGACAGTCCCTAAACCGATCATGTGCACAGAACGCTTCCATCAGGAAGAATACCCGATACAAGATTAATAGTGATATTTCATCAAATCACTTTATTTTAAATGTCTTACTCGAAATTTTACTAAAAATAAACACTTTGCACAATCCAAATCCTGTAAAAACACTTAATTCTGCGCTTCTCTGCCCAACTGGGAAGCCTTGAATGACTCAGCTAAAACCAACAGTCAAACGACAATGGATGAACTGCAGGCTGGCAGAGAGGAGAGGAGCCTTAGACAGAGAGATATGGTGAGAGATAGTTAGTAAAAATGTGAATAGTTCAATGTGTATAACATAATGGAGTCTACCCCCCCCCACCCCAGTATTAGGAACACTTGTGGGCACATGGAAAAAAATTGTGTATATATAGATTCCACCTTTTTAATTTTTTTTTTAAATAAATTATCAAAGATATTCAACTTAAATCACAAAATACAGCAAAAGTTATACATTATAATTGTGTTATACTGCACAAAATACATTTTTGAATTATCCCATCTTCTGGCCAAGACTGTACTGTTTCCATAGAGGTGCAGGACTTGCATGTGCAGTGGAAAATAAGCCCACGGTGAGTAAAAATGTGACAGGAGCAAAACAAACTGAGAAATGGCTAACCCCAATTCAACAGATTTTTAGACTTAACATAGTAGTAAACACTTTCAAAGTGTTTCTCACCATAGACAGGTGTCTTTCCAGGCAAGATGACCACCACTAGCTGCAGGCCTTGGTAGGTGTACTTGAGGTGCTTGAACATGGGCTCCACACTGTCAGCTCCTTGGGCGTACTTACAGAAACACGGTTGGCCCTGGATGGGCATCCCAGCATCCCTTGAGATTTTTCTCAGCTGGTCAGTGAACGCTCTGACACACACACACACACACACACACACACAGCGCAACAACTTTAGGAATTATGAGAGCAGCTTCCAACGATACAACAAAGTAGTCCTAAAGATAACGTGCTGATATAACATACATAATTTAACATACTAGCCAAGGTATGTGACTATGCATTTATTTTGCAGGAGAAGCACAACATATATGACGTTACAGAGATTAAGTAACCTAGCAACGTGAATATTTAACGGCTACTTTGAATTTATTTGTATGTAAAAGTATATTTCACAACGCCAAATCTTTTTTACCACTTAAAGACAGAAGCTCTTCATGGTTTACAATTTAGCAAATTCTAATTCATATGTGAGACGGTTTGTTTTGTTTGTATCTTGCTAGAGCATCTCCAACCTTAAATATGTAGGCTTCAAATAATAACTTAAGGGAGTTCAAAAAGGGTATATATATACTTAAGCAAAAGTTCAGTGCACTGCCTCTGTGGAGCAAAACAGGCAATCGCCCACACTTTGATCTCTATGCCAGTGTGAAACTGCTTGTTCCTCATGTCCCAAACTCCCTGGATTGGTGTAGCTATTGCTTTATTCTGTAAAGAGAAAAAACAAAACAATTCTGTCAAACATCACAGGCTAGGAAATTTTGTTTAAGTTACGTTAACGGTACGTTCATAACTAACAAGTCTCTCAATTAAAAAACTTTCAGTCGTTTAATCCGTCCTGATGGCCATAGATTAAACATTAATTAAAACTATGAAAAAGACCAACCCGTCCTCCATAGAGAATTGAAGGTGCCTGGAGGACTCTGCCATTGACTTCAGTCATCTCATCCCTCACCATCACACCAAATTCACGAACGTAAGGGTCATTGTTAAAGTTAGCACTTCTCATCTACAATATAAAAAGAGAAAAAAAGAAAAATGCATTGATCAGCTTTAATATGGCAAAACATACAATACCATTTAATGAGAAACTACTTGCAGGTTGTGGTTGCAATACAACCAATGTTGCATCACCTCTAAATCTCTGAGGGTTGCCTGCTTCATGGTTGCACTTACCAGTTTGCTGATCTCATCCTGACGATCTGGGGCCGAACGGGCTGTGGCACGAATCATAGTGGAGGTTTGATTGTCTGTCAGCTTCTTGATGCAGCGTTGCCCCGCAACAATGTTACACACCTAGGGAGACACAATACAACTTTAGGAATTGCCAGGGAAAGGAACACAAGGTTCTTACAATATATCTATAAAATAAAAATTGAACCATGAACAAAAACTGCATATAAGTTGTGTGCACATCTGAGCCACATAAATGTTTGTATTGGTGGAGGTAGCTACTGACCTCTAGAGGCAGATAGGTGTGCTTCTGCTCTTGTCCGACTTGTAGACAGGGAAGGTGGGGGTATCGCAGTATCAGCTTGTACTTGTCTTTGAAATACTGCGCTACCGTGCATTCAATAGTTTGGCCATTCTCTTGCTGTAGAGGGAACCTATAGGAAAGAAAAGACAGGACAAATAAAAGTATTGGATAAGTCATGTCTATGTAGTTTTTCTGAAAATGGTAAATATGGATATAAGCTACTAAACAGCAATCACCCCAATACATGTGCAATTTATACACACATGCAAAACAGAAACAACTATCAATTAAAAATAAAGGATCCAAAAGATAAATATTGTCATGCCATTTGGTAACTACTGTAACATTCTCTCACTAGTCTACAATTTGTATTTTGATGCAGATATTGTTTGTGGAGATAATTCTCATTTGAGTCTTGTATTGCCAGAATACTGCAGTGACACATTTAGGCCCACCTCTACTAAGCAATATAACTGTAATTAGTTTCATAATAGAACAGCTTTGATTCGTGGAAAAAGTGTTTGTTTCACACGTAGAGAGCTATTTCAAAGAAAAGCAACAAAGTGTGAAAATATGAACCAAAAACATAATCATGCATCATTACGTTTGGTGGCTTGCTGGTCTTCGGGTCACATTACACACCCTGTACTTTCTCTTCATCTGCCCACAGTGGGTGATCTCTACCTTGAGACCTGGAGAGGTAATTATTTGGAAGGATTAATATTACAATACTATGTGATGATTAAATTATACTATCATAACATCACTGACTTGACACAATTAATTTTAAGAAATCAACTTGCCTTTAATTTCCTTTGTAAACTTTACTCGTTGAGAGTCTGTTAAAGGCTTCTGTTGTTCTTCAATGCTTTTGAAATCCAAGACCTCACACATGAACTCGATCACAGGCTGGGCTTTGTAAAATGCAGTGGCCGAAACTGGACAGCACAGACAATAAGATTCAGATGAAGGCTTGTGTCAAAATATATATATATATATTTCATGCCTAAATGCATGACCCAAAACGTTATGGACACCTACCATCAATATTAAGCATCATTTTCCAAAGGGAGGGTCTGACAGACTGGTGGAAACCAAACCACACTTCTCTCCCTCCACCAAGGGGGTTGGAGCAGCCCTCTGAAGGTGTAAAGAAAGATCGCCCTACAGGGGTGTACCTGTGCCAGTTGAGTGGGGGACCAAAGTGATTAGAATTAATGGCACAGCCAAAGAGCAGTTAAACCCAGTGTGAAAGAGAAAATACATCGAATTGTTTAGCTATTTATCTGTGCTGAATTTTTATCGGAACTAAGATAAAAATATGAAAGATGATACCAATGACAGACTTCAACAACAAGGTAAGGTTTTTAAGGAGTGACACTAACCTCATAGAAGGCAAATGTCTCATAACTACATCAAGTGCCTGGATGGTCTCGAATGGGATGTTTGGCAGTCGTCCTGTCAGTGCTTCATGAAGAGCTTGCAAACTGACGCAGGACACCCACTTTATGGCCACTTTGAAGCTGCGGTCTTTACCCTCACCAGGAATAGTCACCTCCAGCTCCACCTATAGCATTGAAGGACAAAAGGTTGATTGCCATTCCAATTAAACTATTAAGCTACACACACTGCAGCACTTGAACCACCACATTTTAACATTAAAGCTAGTCTAGGATGATAGTGTCACTTTTAGGTTGAAGGTAGAGACACACTAAACCTAGACTTACTTTTTCTCTGCCTATGGGTAAAGGCATGGCTGTGTAGAGATTCTTTCTTCCATCGTACACTGGTTTTCGATCCCCAAAAATTTGAGTTTTAAAGTGCTGGACCATGTGCTCCACAATTTCACTACAAAAAAAATGAGTCAATTAACTCTGTACTTCATTACCTTGGTAAAAGAAAACACAAGAATCGAGTGCATACCGATTCACCCTCCGCGGACATTTTTCTGGCTTGATGTCAATGTCATAGTGATACACTTCTAATTTGGGGATCTCCATCTCAAAGAAGTTGGCCTGGAGTTTGATTGTTCTACCCATGGTGCCAAAGTCCGGCCGTATGGGAGGCTTGAACACATACTCAGGCACTGGGGGAGACGGGGGGTCTGGATCGGAGGGGTCAGGGGTAGAAAAAAAGAATTACAAGTTAAGGGACTGCATACACTTAGGATTGTTTTTCTATACATGTATGATTATTTTAGCGTCTATGAACAAGTAATGCAAAATGTGGTTACAGTAGTACAGAGAAAAACTTTACATTTAAATGTTCAGTATCTTATGAGCGGAAAAAGTTTTTTTACTGGCTACACATTGAGGTTGTATTAAAAGGTGATTGAGTGAGTTAGGACAATTTCATAACTTCAGTTTCTTGGCTGACCTGAAATTCACCAAGTAGTCCTACTGTCTGGGATCTCAACCCACTCCCTTTGATAACTTATCTCTGTTTTGCAGCTTTTTAATGTTAAATAGACAGTTTCACACCCTTAAGCCTAATACATACTTCATCATTTTTACCATACCATTACTTGTAAGGCATTCTAGTTTATATTTGAAGAAGGTAGTTACACTTTTCTTTGTAAAGTCAAGGCATGATGTGTATTCAACAAATTTGCAAGCTGGTTTGGTTGGGTAAGCAGAATATTTTTCATATTCACAAGATGCAGTGAATGAAATAAAAGCATGCAAGTTAAAAGCTTACCAGAACCAATTGAGCCAGAGGAATGTGGGCCCTCAAGCATCTCAGTTGCTAAGGGAGATAGAAAGAGAAATATTTTTGCAGTATTGCCCTATAAAGTGCCTGGCAAGCCAGGGGCTGATCAGAACCAAACACCTGCTATTATAAATAAGGATGCTCTCTTCCTAAAACAATTATATGTAGCTAATATCACATTTTATTGAAAAGGTCATTATTATATGAAGGCTACTTCCTCCTTGCCACAATTTTTGCTTTAAAAATGCAGGCTTATTCGGACAAGACTTATCAATGATTTCAAACTGTCAGCTCAGACACCAGACAATCTACGTGACCACTCCTTAGGACACCCATCCCTTGTCAAGTTCTAGAGGGCAATAAATTAACATTTAAAATAAATTAGCACCCTTGATAGATCACACTATTGTTGCGAAAAAACAACTAGCCAACATTACATATTGTAATTATCCGAGCAATTACGGCTTAAAGTTATGATATATCTAATCTTTACAAGGATTTATAGTTTATCTAGGAAACTCAGTAGGTCTAGCGTTGCTAAACTTGTTAGGAAAGAGGAAGTAATTTTAACTACCAAAACGTAGCCCACCGAGTCCTGATGAGTAACAGGCTAACGCAAGTAGATAAAAAAAATTAAAAAACATATATATATATATATACATACATACATACATACATTTACGTATTTCACTATTTCGATAAGACTCAATCAAATCAAACAATATCCATAGCAAATACGAAGACGTGCAAAGAGGACATTAGCTTGCTACTTACCTAACAATATGTAAGATCTGCTTGTCAAAGAAATTAAGACTTCTGCAGTTTGGGGTAGAGTGACCACCACGAGTGCACGTGTTGGCACCAAAAGTCAAGTCAAACTTAAGATTAAGTCAGGCAAGTGAATATAGCTTGCCTGACTTGGTACACAAATTTTACTTAGCAAGCAAACGTTAGCTATGCCACTTTACAGTATGGAGAGATTAGTTTAGCTCGTTAGCTTAGCACTCCATTGTCATTGACATTGTGTTTAAATTAAGAAAGGCCCGTCACTTGATTCAGATTTAATTAAATAACGTAAGACAATAGCTACCTTGAATTACAAATGCAATGCAGCGCTGCTAATTGCAAACATTAGCTAAGTGCTAACTAACGTCGTTAACTGCTAGTTTAGTAAGTTGGGTTAACGCGTTAGCCAGTTTATTTCAGGAGGGAAGGTTGGCAAACGTTATGGTAGTGAGTGACCCCTAGTAACAACGCTACTAGCCACCACAGTAGCTAATATAATTAACCGAAAATATAGATAAAGTGTCTGACCATCCAGACGTTAAAGTGTGCTCATGCTAGCACGAGGCAAAAAATACTAACGTTGTTAACATTTAGTTGCCCTAAAACTTAGCTAGCACGCGAGTTGTTGTGAGTCGGGCTAAGACGTTTGTTAGCTAACGTTAGCTAGTATTGTTAAGTCAATTGTGCAGAAAAAAATATTGAGGACGAAATGTTCTACTCCATCACACAGTCGCACAAACGTGTTATTTCACAAATTTAACACGTTAACTCAAGACAAGATAAAGAACTATATTTGGAATGCCCAAACACGCCAAAAATTCAAAACCTGTTAGCTAGCTAACCATCTAGCTTACTTATGTTCATCGACATAACAACGTTCTAGCTGGCTAACGTTAGCTCAGCTGCAAAACTTACCTCCAACAGTGGAGTACATTTTGTCGTTTTTCAGTGTGCACAGTGGATGTAAAAGTAATCCACTTTAGTCTTGTCAAATGTTCCCAAAACACATACGTGGTTGGTAACTATCACTAAAACAGTGGAGGTTGCCCAGTTAAGAAATAAATGGTTTTAGTTAACCAAGCAGTAAAATAATGACACCACGAGAGCTTTATCATCCTCGGCACGGCCCCATCCCCCCAACACAAACGAGAGCTGGATAGCTAGCTAGCAGCAGGCTGAGTTAAATTATTGTGATGTCACACACACGTCTCGATTATCAGTGCCTCCTTCTTGTCCGAACAAAACTTTAACTGTTGTAGTAAATGTAGTAGGCTATATACGCATATTATCAGTGAGGTTTTCAAACGCAGTCAAACATAAATCATCAAAATTATTTCCACTGCAGTATTATTCACAACCAATAATATTGTTCCTCGTTTACAAACTTGACAACGTAATGGAATTAGGAAAAGCTCAGGCTGTGACATAAAATAAATACCCAAATAAATAACATTAAAGGCTAATAGCCGACAACTTTATCTTTGCACTTCTTCATGCTTCTTTCTCGCTGTAGAATTAGTAGTATTATTATTTGACAAATTCTGCACAAATTGTGAATCTGTAAATACAATTACTTAGCAGTAACTGTACCCAACATTCATAAGGAAACAAGCTGTCCCTATTTTTAAGACCTTTTTGATGCAAGATACCATTGCTATGTCTTCTGCAGTAGTTAGTTTTCCATGTCATGTGTTCATATTGATGAACCTGTTGATTTCAATTTACTTCACTGAACATGTGTTTGTTTAATTCTTTAATCTACCACTGTGTGGCGCCTTTGTACCATAGTTTGGGCGGGGGTTACATTTTCATGTTATGTTTGATTGTCAAAGATGTAACTTTATTGAACTGGAAGAAACAGCGGTTATAATTTTCTACAAATTAGAACAAAACATACAACGTGAACAGGGACATATGTAAGAACATTTGTTCGTTGTAGGCTTATAACAGACATACTGTTGCGGCTAAAAGTTTACATACACCTAGGCTAAAGATATTCTAACTCAGTTTTTCACAACTCCACACATTTCATGTTACCATACATTGCTTTTGGCAAGTCAGTTAGGGCATCGACTTTATTTAAAATTACCTCTGATGTGAACAAACAAAGACAGATTTATTTCACTATATCAGAATTCAAAAGTTTACATACAGGGTCAAAAGTTTACATACACTTTGTTAGCATTTGGTGGCATTGCCTTTTAGTTGCTTAACTTGAATCAAACGCTTGGAGTCGCCTTCCACAGGCATCTCACAATACTTTGCCGGAATTTTTGCCCATTCCTCCTGACAGAACTGGTGTTACTCACTCAGGTTTGTGGGCCTCCTTGCTCAGACACGCTTTTTCAGTTCAGTCCACAAGTTATCTATGGGATACAGGTCAGGGCTTTGTGCTGGCCACTGTTACTTTCACTTTGTTGTC
>JAVQIZ010242104.1:0-17866 GCA_036023535.2 Galaxias brevipinnis | reverse complement strand
CCCCCCCCCCCCCCCCCCCCCCCCCCCCCCCCCCCCCCCCCCCCCCCCCCCCCCCACGGAGGGTGAGTAGAGGTCTCCACTCAATTTACTGACATTAGAGTCCACACGTTTTCAAACATAGACTGGTTAACAGCTGTGCTTAAATTCATCCCACACACTATAAGGTCACTGAAGACTAAGGTAGCTGGGCTGATAATGTGTGAATAATAATAGGAGTGAGCATACTGCCATCCTGTGGTCCATTGGCTGCATAGCCTGACATGGCAAAATACTTTCTCTCTTATCATGGACAAGAGGCAGTGAGCTATTTTAACCAGAAGGTGCCGACAAACACAGAGAAAAGTATCACTTCAAATCTGTACAAGAGACATGCTGAGGCTTCTGATTAGTGCAGAACCAACAACATCAATAGCAACGCCACTGTAAGTAAACAATTAGTGCGTATACATTTTTTGGCGAGGAAGAGTGGGGCGACATTTCACAAACATCTGGCTCTGATGTTCAGCCATTTCCTTTGCTGTGTGTTTTTTTCACAGGCGATTTCACTTGCAGCTAAACAGAACTGCCTGATCAGCACGTCAACGTCACAGCCAGCCCCTGGATGGAGCCTGCTTGCCCTCCCAAAGGGACCACAGCACACTAAGCAGAGACTCGGCCTCTATTGATCTCAGGCCAGTTCACACTGGTCCTCTCCACCACATTTACAGCTTTACAGTGGTTGGCATAACATCCTAAATTAAATGGGGGTAAATACATTATTTAATAGAGTGTCTCCATGTCGGTAATTTTCGTAGCCTCGGGAATAAGGGTCAGTCTAATATGATGATGGTTTAGGGCCAATCAGGGGTGTGTAGCTGATGTGTGATCAATGCTCCATTCACACAGAAGAGGACACTACAGACCTTCGGGCCATGCCAGCTCATTGGCGCCTGACGGTCTATTTGTGTGTATTCGTGCATGTCCATCTATTTCTGGGTGAAATGAGATTCAACTCCCCTAGTGAATCCTAGGCCTGGCTGTGGCCACGAAGGCAGTGGGGAAGGGAGGCAGGCCGCCAGGCTGGCAGGCCAGGCAGCCTGGGCTGGGCCTGGCTGGAGTGCAGCCCAGCATCTGGGAGAGCACAGCTTCCACCAGCAGGCCACTTCTCTCACACATCAAAGCACCCTAACAGGATGCGCAAATCAACAGTTGTAGTTCAAATTAAGGCAGAGTGCAGGACCGTTTCACAAACAAGACACACCAAATGTGAGGGGATAAAGAGCTAAATGCACACCATGTACTTCCATTATCGCACTCAGAATCGGTACAGGATGATATAGGTTATCAAAGCAAAAACAAACTGTGATTTCATGGAGATTCTAAACCAAAGCCTAATAGGCAACTTCTCTATATTACATAAATATAACAGCGGGCTTCTATAACACAGAGCTATAATCTTAATGCTTAATGCATGCTCTTCTAAAATGCATCCACGCAACCCAAACTAAGCATGGGCTACTTTTTCCAGAGCCTGTTTGAACACTAGGAGAGAAGCAACAGCCAGTTCAGCTGTGGCCATTTTTCAGAAGACTGACTGCAAATTACTGAATCTCGACCCTTATGTCGAATTTGGTCACTGACATCCCCAACAAAATGTGGTTTCTCAGCCACTTTAACAACAATTATATGGTTAAATCAACAGCGGGCTTATACTAGGCCTTTGATTGAATTGTTGGTTTTATTCCAATGCAGTTAAGAATGGTTGTATTTGTGTAACATTGCAAGTGACAATTTGCATGCAACCTACAAAGTTATTAGCACACAAAACAACATCATTAAAAATGGAAATTGTGGATATGTTTCCAAGAGTAAAACTGACTGTTTGTCAAACAGAACACTTTGAATAGAAGTGAAAAGTGTGGGAATACAATTGCACTCAGTACAAAATTACGGTGGTTTTGGGACACCAACAATTGGTTCACTTTGGGAGACACCAGATGCAGTCATTCTCCCCTTAGGCAAAAGTGAGGACACTCAATCTGTCATTATATAAAACCATTGCTATATTTAGCAGCACATATCTTACTGTATGCAAAGAACGGTTGACTAGCTTTGTAAAACAGGATCTGATCTCAGGCCACGTATCGTAGCATGAACTCCACACTACGAGAATCGAACATCAAGCCATGATGCTGTGTTAAACACAACTATTGAGCAAGATTCGTAGCACATAACCCTACTCCTAATAACCTTTTTGATGTTTATTTACTGCTAGTCTCGATTAAGTTTTGGTGGTAATTTCACTTTCAAAGCCTGTATGGTATCAGTTAAATACCACTTAGGGATGCGTATCCGTCACGTCTAAAGTCGTTGGAGACTACGCCGAAGTCTGCTGACTCGTGGGTAACAATAGAGAAAGCATCAAATCCCAGCAGGTCCAGCCAGGTTATTTTAATCACAGGGATTATGGTACTGATGATGGTGAACAATCCCCCTGTCTAGAGATACAATCTCTATAAACAATGGCTTTCCATCGGCCAGTACGAGCAGGTTACTTCTTAAGAAAACTGTCAATACGGCGAGTGGAGAACTGGGTGTGCACACACTAAAGTTCCATGTAAGGGGGTGCATCTGTGTTTCCCAAAACAACTAGGTGTTAATGTAGATATACAACAGCTCATACAAAACTTCTGAGTTGCTTGCCAATTGGCTAAGAGAAGAACTCCTTCAGCATATTGAAGAACTCCTTCAGCATCCAGCAGTCTGGATCATTCGCTGTAGATTTGCTTGTTGCTTGAATAGGCATGGCTGTCTAGGCCAAAATATATGGGACTAATTTTGTTCTATTATGGCAACGCACTTCACACATTCAAACCCCATTAAAAAACCCGCAGCCAGAATAGCAGTAAAATATATTTAGTATTAAAACATCTGACCAACCAAAGTTAAGAGGTTTGAACTCTGCAACAGCTAAATATAGTCACATTAACCACTTTCAACTTTCATCCCTCTCCAATTTCTACAAATATTACACCACAGTGACTTAACCTAGAGTAGATATCTTTAGCTGTAGGTTTCATCAAGAAATCTATGCTCTTACATAATGGGGAAGGGTTGAGGAGTATTTATTCCAGTTTAGGAGGAAATCAAATGCCAATGTAATTTCACAATAAAACAGTCAAATGTGGACCTGTATCTTTCCTTTGCTGTTTTTGTTTTTGTAATGTGTATATTTGGCTCCTTAGAATTGGAAATATTACAGCTGTGCAATCATTGCAAGACAATCAAATATGAGTCTAAATGTAAACATACTGAAACATACTTAAATTATTCTATTATTCCCTATGATAAAGTTCTAACAAACAATCCAAAACTTTAGAAGAAGTGACCAGCAAAGTCTCAAAATACTTCATGCTACGTTTGGTTTTGTACAGTATATCTGTTAGTGTTTCATGCGAAACATAAGCTTGGCTTATCTGAGAGCAAACGCGGCATAGATCAAAGGAACACCAAAACCACAGCATCATTTAGAATGATCGACAAAACAGTGTAATTTCCCACCCTGCTAAGAACTATGGCGAGCCAGGACTCATACACAATTAAGGGAACATTTATTATGCTGCAATGATAACCTGCCGCATATTTTAAAAACAACAAAGGCAAACAACACTTATTCACTGAAAATAACGCTTATAAGAGCAATACGTTCTACTGTTATCTTAGTTGGCTGCGTTAAAATTATGTTTACATAATCCTTTGGATACACTTGACTCAAAGAAGAGCAGAGGTAAATTGTGCCCTTCCTGTATATGGACCCTGAGAAGATTAACGACACACAGCTACATTTCACCAAACTAAAGCTATGAAAACTACTGTAGTTGTGTATGCTGAATCAACCATAAGCAAAGATTTGCAAAAAATATAAGGCAAACAAAAGACAACATTTAAAGGGTGTTTCATTAAATCGTACAACTCACACCAGTTTATGCACCATATATTTATACAGTTGGTATTGTTAATTCATTTTACAGTCAGTAATTGTGGGCAGAGACACCAAATGAACTCCACGTAGAACCTTTCACTGTCTAATCATTTCGGACATAAAAGTGCGTGACATGGATGACTTCAAGGTATAATTTAAAGTATAGCATTTCCTTTTATGTTGCTGTAAAAACATGGATACAGTTATTATGTCAACACCCAACCGGTACAATGTACAAACACATTTTATGACCAGCCAGTTCAGGCTATTGCTTTTTAAGTTACATTTAAAGCCTTTATCATGAAAATTAAACTAATACAAACAAATCCCGTTTCCAAACGGCGCTTAATGTTAAGACTATAATAGCCTCATAGATGTGGAGAAGTGCTGTGCAGACATGTTGCACCTAGTTATATTTAACGCATTGAGATGAGCAATGATTTCCAAACATTTCCAAAATTGCTCTCAGGTCTTTAGGTTGATGATAGTGTTGAGTTAAGTTAAGTTAAGTTAAGTTAAGTTAAGTTAAGCAGGCTATGTGGTGAAAAAACTGTTACAAACTGTACATACACGTCTGTATATTAAAATGAAGATTTGCATGCGCTATAACTTCAACGTTAATCCCCCACCACTAAGCACCTTCGGGATATATGAAATAGTTTTAGACTAAATATATAAAACTAAATGCATTCAACATAAGAAAAGTCAAAAAAAAATTTAAGTCTAATTGGCCGTAAAATCTCATAGGCAAATGTTCAAAGACATGCTGGGGTGATTATGTGAAGTATTTTTGCATCTTAATGTCATGTTTGAAAATACATTTATAATGGTGGATTCCCAGACAGCAAACCAAGAATGTGTCTCTTTGCCAAATCAACCCAAAAAATTTTGCATCGATTCTCTCATCTGCCCCTCCCCATCATTTAGTAAAGTAGAGAAAAAGTGACAAATTCACTGACCAAACAAAACTATGCGTGTGTGCATTAGAGAACAATTATAGTTTGCATTGTTAATCAGTATTGCCAATAAAGTGCATCTTGCTAATATTTTAACACTTTGCACGAGGTGTCAAAATATTGCTTAAAATTGACAAAAGAAAACTATTTGAGTACTGCACGACTGCAGTCTGCATTTGTAATATTAGAGGAAAAAAAACTTTATCCAATTTTCTTTTCAAATGAATAAATAAAAATAACAATATAAAATGTATTTTCATGTCATTTCATTCCTCCATGAGATTCATGGTTTATATAATAGAGACGATGCCTTCTCATAACATTACCCCAAAATGTTCCCACCAAACTGGACTGGAGTACTTCCTAGCCTGACCCAACATCTAAAATAAAAATGAACCAACAAAGACAAAAAAAGACCTGACCAGGAAGAAAAACACAGCAAATAAAGTCCCCATATTTTTCAGGGATGCTAGGGCCATCCGGGACGATGAACAATACAGTCAGAAGCACCAGGTAAATGATGTGTACCGATATTTAGAAAAGCCAAACACCTTTCTCACCACTATCTTGCATACTAGCTATTCAAAATGGATACAAATAGGCTGACTGTCAACGGATCTGAATGTCTGCCTGAGACTTTAACAACCTAAGGGGATAAACTTTGGGGCAGAGAAAACTGTAACTAGATGTGAAAGATCTAAGGGAAAACACCCACTTGAGACTGTTTGTAGCAGACGGTGTTTCTAATTTAATCTAACAGATCAGGTTAGCACAGGTACAAAATGCAACCAAACAGAGTTTCAGTTTTCCAATACACTTCAGTTTAACAGCATGTAGTAAAATGATAGAAAAAATTGATTTATACAAGGAAAATGAATAGGCTTCCAAATCTCTAGAAAAACCATACTATAATACTACAGCGCAACCAGCAATATAAAATATGGCAAGCAATATTCAACAAATTGCTTTATATGTAGCATTTATCTCAAATAAACAACGTTTACATTTAACACATTTCTTCGTTTGTGCAATCTTTAAATCTCTTCAAAATATGGATTGCAACACCCTCCTTGTGAAAGCCATGGGATTGGCTAAAGTGCTCCTGCATGACTTTAGAGGGTGTGGTAGGCACAGTCGAAATGAAAGGTACCAGTCATTAAGGCACTCATTCTGTGTTGTGTCCTGCCTCAATTAGGGTAATTGACTTCAAACTATACCCCATTACCTGGTCCTCAAAAAGAGCCTAAAAGTGGAGTAAAATATGGAAAATAAAAGGTTCAGTGATTTTTGCCTTCTATTCACTTGACCAGCTTTTCAACAATTTCTTAATAATTCAGAACTTTTTTGCAAAGATGACAAAAACAACAGTTCAGGCTTTTTGTTCCTATTTTTGAACATGGTAGGCCTCAGGTTAGTCATACTTCCGACCGTGATCTCTAGACATTTGTCTTTGGGTCCCTATAATTGCACCCACACTCAGCCTGGAGGTCCACCATCAATCCTTCCATTCATAAAACGGCAAGTACCTCTTAGTGGCATATTCGGTTTATTAAAGCTTTAAATCTGCACCCCAGTCACTTTCCCAGCTGAAACAATCTATCTTTAGGTTCCACTTTCTTCCCTGCAAACTGCCTTTGAGTCACATCAACCTGCAATTATTTCCTCTTTTCTCTTAGGCAGAATGGCATCCTCAAATCAACGGGACAAAACACAGAGAAAAGTGTGTCTAAACACAACTGTGTGTCATTCAGTCAATGCCACTGAGAAACCGTAAAACTGACTAGACAATCAAGTCTGCACAGAAAAACCTACAGAAAGAAAGTCTACACCACATACTCTACAGTATCATTACTGGTTCTTTGATATAATGTAATATATGCAGCTCTCTGTATAACTTTTGTTGTCAAAGTTAGTTTAGTTTTTAATTTTAAATATAATAATTGTTTATAAAGCAATCTTATTCTGCAATTGCAGTATCATATTCATGCGTGTAGCTTCATAAATTAGTTGGGTGATGCAGTCATGGGTACACAATTAAAGGATCACAGATGAAAAATAATTAAAATGTAAAGCAAGATTTCTAGACATCTGACAGTATGATGAGACCAAAAGGACATTCAACAAAATTGGGGTAACTATATCTGCTTCAGAATTATAGACCTTTTAGCCGTTTATGTTTGATGTGTAATTAAACTAATTGAATAAACAGATTCCCCCTTAGCTCATACTACATGAGAATCTCAGCCATCCGCACAGCAATTAAAACCAATGAAAGAGGCTTGGTCACGACTGGAATAGGGGCAACTCTATATAGCTACGGTTAAGTCAGATCCGTCCTAACACCAAAGTGTGAGCTCACAATAAAACCATAACATCGACAACAAGAAGGTGAAACATATATATAGTTTATTCTTCAGCTAGATTGCAACTAGATCCATTAGAAAGTTATTTTAACGTTGTAATCCCACGATAGTGATAGACAACGCAAGGTATTTCCAGGACACAGCAGGCTATGTACCCAGCTACATAAGCAGCAATTTACACTAAATGAAACTATTTAAATTTAGATGGAGTGGACTCGATCCTGACACCAGAAACAAAACAAAAAAAGAGAAGTGCTCAGCTCCACCTTGTCATGCCACGGTGCGGTCGACACAGCTTTCATGGGGGAAAGGCGATTGAGTGCCTGGAGCCTGTAAAGTTGAAAAGTGTTGTCTCCACCCCCCGCCACAACGCTGTCATTTAACTCAACAAGTTTACCAAATATGCTCATGGTTCGGCTGGTATTCTGTGGCCTGTTAAATTCAGGGTATAAAATGATATGGTAAAGATAGTACAATAATAATTAAGGTTTCCAAGAACCTCAGACATCAAGGGGTCTCATCAATTCTTAACTTAGATTTGAACTTCTGGAATAATATACTTTTTTCTGCACGGATGTGGCGCAAAATTGATCAGCACTGCATGTGGTTGGGATGTTTCCGTTCCAATAATGATAAGATTATAAAAGCATGACATGAAACAGTTGTTTTGGGTGTTTATATATAAAAAATGTTTAGGCAATCTAATATCTCATGGACCAAACGGCAATAATGCCTGATGTCTGATGTAGAAACTCAACTCTGCCTCCTTGTGTTTCAAGTTAGAGCCTTGACCTTATCTATTCCTTTCTTCCCTGATGTACTCTGACAAGAAACATGGGCATAGCTAAAACATGTGTCTTCAAATTTGCAATTTACAAATGCAAACTTAGAGTAAAAATAATACAACATACAAACAACTTGATGTGACCATGCAGAAGTAACTGAAGAAAAAGCTAAGATATCAGTCCAAGAGAATATCAAATATTCTTAAATGAGAAGATGAACACTCACTATTTTCCCAAGCATCAACTCACTTTCTAATTGAAAAAGAATAATCTACCAAGCACAAAAAATTACTTATGTGGAAGCTGGAACAATAAATAACTCCTCCACTTATCATAAATACTTTTCTCCAAATCAGGTATGGCAATTAAGACGTCTACATAATTTATGACACTTTCACCACCCAATTCAACAAAATATACAAGGATTACATGCCAAGCAAACAACTGAATGTAAAATTAGGGTAAAAATACAGAACCTTTATTTTTATAAAGCTTTTAATAGTGCATGCAGTTCCATGAAGTGTGAGGGTGTAGTCATGTGCAGAAATGCTGCAAGAAGACTACCCCTCCTGAAGTGACTAGCCTACTTTGAGGACATGGCACCCCTCATTAAATATGACATCAGAGCAGGCTGGGCCTTACAGACTAAGGTAAATGCTGGGAGATGCTGTTGACTATTTTGGTATAAATAGAGCCGGCCCGTGCCCTGGGAAGAAGCAGCAGCAGCTTAGACCGACTCCGTGCCTAAGGATATACAGCACTGTGCCTGGACAGCATCATCCCAACAACAGTTCTTTTGGACCTTAAACCTAACGGTAGGTGTGCCTAGTTCACTCTGCTTAGTTATTTTGTAGTGTGCAGGCCTTGCAGGCCACTGACAAGACACACTGGCTTTCAAGTGACAGGTGAATAGTTGTGGCCGCAATACCTGGTGATGGGTGCCCTCAAGCGCTCATCACTATGATGGAACAGCTGTTCTCCATGGATAAGAGAACTGAAAAGCAACATTGAGTCTAAATAAGTTGGATCGGTTACAAGAAATCTGCACTGATTTCATTTCATTGTCGTTTAACAGTTAAACGTTTACCAAATCATTAATGTAAGGTATATAGCTTCACGCAGTTATCAAATATATATATAGAGAGAGACTAGTGAAACTAATACTTTTTGTCAACCATTTATAAAAACAATTAAACTTTTTTCTTGAAGGTTTAGCTTCAGAAGATGGACCTGAGGGTGACAAGTGTCCTTCTCGTCCTTCTGGCCGTGGCCATGGCGACACCAGACAGATACTATCATAAAGCCAAGCAGGCCTATCCCGTCAAAGGTGTCTCTGTTAAGAGCCAAGGTAAGTTGCTGCTTCTACTTATTAGTTGTGTACCTGTTTTGTATTCAATATAAATATATACACCATCATAATATAATGAAATATTCTCCCAGTAAAAAAGCCCAATAACAGTATGAGAGTGTATTTGACCTAGCAAAGAAGTTAAAAGGATTTTGCATTTTTTTTAAATATACCGTTTTTGCTCATTACAAAATTGACATATATAGGACTGTTTTTACTTCAGTAATATAAAAATGTAATTCCATAGATATGACTCTTTCTTAAAAAGCATTAAGTATTATAACAACCTACATAAACTGTTTTAAAGTGGATACAATTAAAACATTATCCTACAATTTTTTCTTGAGTAAGGCAAAGAAATATCGTAACCTTTGATAATAATTTTCAGGCAGAAGGATTTACTATAGTTAATGCCAAATTGTCAAACAATGACAAGCATATTCACTGTGCCCAACTGGGTATTTGCATACAAAAAAAGCATTTGATTCTTAAAATTTTGTTTTAGCTATTTCCTTTGAAAATCATCCAATACACTGTCATGTGAAAAACCAAACAAGGGCATTGTCGCACATGAAATGCATCAAATCTGACCTACAGAAACAGTGAAATTGTAGCTCATCACTGCAAAGACTGCTCATAAAACAATATGTTCAATAACTTTTATGAAGAGAAGAAGAAAAAAATGTATGTGGTTTTACTGGTCTGAGTGGCACATCACAAAAATAGTAAACCTTTCCAGTCAACAATAAGAGTTTAGATTTGACAAGCATCTCTGAAACAGATGTTACTACGTTGCGTTGGGCACACCCAAACAAACCACTTCCCGGTGTTAAAATTGTACCATACACTTTGAAAGGAAAACAACGCAGTGAAGAAATTCACTGACACATTTACAATACAATCAAAATATAATTTCTATAAATATTGAGCAAAAATAAACAAAATTGCCTGCAAAATGTGTGATGTGACCACTCTGGCCCACAAATGAATAGGTCAAAGCCAACCATCAATACAGTGCACCTTACAAAAAAGCATTGGTTAAACCACAGACTATGGCACTGGGCTGACCGCTGTGAGTGTCGTCACCTCCTGTTTGTGGCATTGGCTCCCACACTGTCCAGCTTTGGCACACACTTCCACTATGGGGTTTCAAACCTAGTCCTTTGTGGCTTTGCAATTACAGCTCTGTCAATACATTTAGTGCTCAATGCACTTTTCCAAAGAGAAGCTGACCCCAAACATTTTCTGATGCATAGTATTTTACAAATCCTACTTCCCATTCGTTTTGGTGATGACAGAATGATAACTGTTACTGCATCACACATCTCCAGATAGTATACATTAAGGGTGATGAGAAAATGTGCTGTGTTTCAATGAACCTGGGCAAATAATTAGAAAGATTATTGGAAAATTGCATGCCACAACTATATACTGTATCTTTGTATTAGTGCACTCCAAATAATAGACCATCAACTTACATATGAACAAATATTTAATCTTAAATACTGTAACCCAAAAGTACCTGAATGTACCTACATTCACACTTAAAGGACATACCCAAAGCAAGGGCCTATTCAGTGACTCCAAGTGCTGGAAAAGGTTCAAGCTTACACACAAATATCAACAACTCGTACCACTAACCATATATCACCCTCTTTAGACAGCTCGGGTAATTAGAGGGGCAGACATTGTGAAGGCGTATAAAACTGTAATACATGGCAACGGTAGCTATGTCTCTAAATCTCATTGTGGCAGACAAGTCATGAACACTAGTGTTAGTGGGAACATCTCAGACCAAGAATGCAGACAAGACAGCTCCCCATAGAAAATAATCCTGTCCCTACAACCTCTCTCCATAATCACAGGGAGCACATTTCCACTGGTTTTATATCAGGTTGTGGTGGTCTGTGTGTGAATTATATACCAACGCTCAGGCACGCAAAGAGTCTACGAAATGATCGAGACAAATTTAGGCCAACTTAACAAATTGGGTAGAGAAAGCCGGTAACAAACTATTTAAAAATGATAGCTATTTATAGGTTTTAAAAAGTGTTAACTGCAGGGGGTTTCCTTTGTATGCTAGGAATTTCTGATGGGGTGTAGCAATTCTATTGTACATGTAAACACTTCTGTTTCTAACATTGTGAAACTGATTGTATAAACCAGTCACAAGTGCAGCAACTGATGCATGATAGATTTTTTTTTTTGTCAATACCGGCTCGTATATAACACAGCATGCTGTAGGGCGCATCAGTTAGATCAATGTTAACTCTTTCATTTATTTATTTTGTGTTGGTATAAAATGTAATTATGTGGTATATTTCCACTGAATGAACACTTTCTACAAAATAAATAAATTATATTTTTCTCATAACTTACTCTCAAATACTGAAATATAATCAGTTAGTGGACAAGACCGATGAGAAAATAGTTTAGTGCCTGGAATTCTTCATTCGTGGAGGTATCATAATAGACAACTTTGTATTCTTTTCTCAGCTGTTGTAGGGGTGCCAGGTGAACCAGGACACCCTGGTGAGCCAGGACCAATGGGCCCACCTGGGCCTTCTGGCAGAGACGGACAGGGATACCCTGGATCTCAGGGTCCACCTGGGCCCTCTGGACCTGCTGGCTACTCGGCACCTGGTAAACCTGGCAGCCCAGGTGGACCTGGAAAACCAGGTAGTAATGGCAAGCCTGGAGAGAAAGGTCACCCTGGCGCACCTGGCTCAATGGGCCCAAGAGGGTCACCTGGTTCTCCTGGAAATCCTGGACCTGCTGGACTCTCTTCTTCTGGCAAACCTGGCCCACATGGCCTACCTGGGTCGATGGGGCCTAGGGGCGAAGCTGGTCTGAAAGGACATCCAGGCATCCCTGGCCTGCCTGGTCAGAAGGGAGATATGGGACATGGGATTCCTGGGGCTCAGGGTGCAAGAGGGGCACCAGGGTCAGCTGGTCCTTCTGGTATGCCTGGGCAACCTGGTGTGGGTAAGTCAGGTGCCCCTGGTTACCCCGGGGAGCCTGGCAAGTCTGGTTCTCCAGGAAGAGATGGAGCTCCAGGTGCTATGGGGCCAACAGGGCCAAAGGGTCACACTGGGGCCCCTGGGGTAGGAGAATCAGGAAAGCCAGGTGCGAATGGCAGCCCTGGTATGCCTGGGCCTATGGGACTCAAGGGTCCTCAGGGACATGCTGGACAGCCAGGTGCACCTGGAACGTCAGGTGTTGGCAAACCCGGTGTACACGGAGTACCAGGTGAAAGAGGATCCCCAGGTACATCAGGAACCACTGGTCAGAAGGGAGAGCCAGGGCCAACAGGTTTCACTGGTCAGCCAGGTTCTACTGGTTCTATGGGTCCAGCTGGTTCCCAGGGTGCTAGAGGATTCCAGGGTGCTACAGGAGCGCAGGGAGATAAAGGTGATACCGGTATGACCGGACCACCAGGGGCTAAGGGAATCAAGGGTGAACAGGGAGCTCAGGGTTACTCAGGTAAATCAGGCGTCCCAGGCGCACCAGGTCCTATGGGACCCAGAGGTGGAACTGGATCTCAGGGTGACAAGGGTGAGCAAGGCCACACTGGTGCTTCCGGTATCCCAGGTGCCACAGGCAATGCAGGACCAAAGGGACAACCGGGAAACCCCGGTGCAGCAGGCGATAGAGGTGAGAATGGTTTCCCAGGAGCAAGAGGTCCAGTTGGGCCTTCAGGTCCATCAGGTCCCTCTGGGGAAAATGGCCAAACAGGTCTTCCAGGACCCCCTGGCCCTTCTGGAATTACGGCTAAGGGAATCTCTGGTCCTCAAGGTGCCCCTGGAGTTCCAGGATCCAGAGGTCATGATGGTCTCACAGGCCCTGCAGGACCTCCAGGTCCCCCTGGCCCCCCAGGTGAAGTAATGTACCAATTTGAGAAGAGCATGCCCATTAAATCACATGAGGTTGTGATGCCTCAGCATGAGATGATTAAGGCCCCAATGTCTGCCTTCAGTGCGGTTCTGACTACAGCTTACCCTTCAGCTGGGTCCCCTATTCAGTTCAACCAGATTCTGTACAATGGGGAGCAGCACTATGACCCTCACACAGGCACGTTTACCTGCCAGGTTCCCGGCCTCTACTATTTCTCTTATCACATGCATGTGAATGGTGCTAATGCATTGGTGGCACTTTACAAAAATGGAGAGCCGGTTATGTTCTCCTATGATGAGTACAACAAGGGCTTCTTGGATCAGCTGTCTGGTAGCACTGTGCTTCTGCTGGACGCCCATGATACAGTCTTCATTCAGGTACCTGATGAGGAGACCAATGGTATATTTGCAGCTGACAATGTTCACTGCTCTTTCTCTGGGTTCTTGATTGCCTCAACGTGATTGCACAGATGAAATCAAACCTCAGAACCTTACAAATATATGAACAGCTCAGAGAAGTAACACAGTTTGCAGATGACATTGAGATTGGGTTGATATTGTATCGCGGGGGGGAAATATCATACATTCCACACATTCCTGTCTTGGATTCATATTAGACAACAAAAAAGCTAAATATTTGCCTAAAATAAAATACAAACATTTTAGCAAGCAGTCCACTGATAAACACATTGTAAGGTGAGGTTATGAATAAAGTTTAGGGATAAATTGTTTAAACACCATAATCTTCCCAATTCTGAATAAATTATATGAAACAATGGTTTGAAAATACATTAAATGGTGCTCTACAATTGCCTGTAACATTTACAGCAGATCATTTGTTTGTGTACGTGTTCAATAATGTCTGTCTTTGAAAGTTTTAAATATAAAATGTACGTTTAAAGAAAGTCATGCTTGTGAATTAAATATGTTGTTATATGCCAATCAACACACTTTTACAGTCAAGCGTATATTTGAGAAAGACTGAGGATAAAGAGAAATTCAATCAAAATCCTGTCAAAACACCGTGTGGATGCATAATGTAACGTGCAACTTATTGACCAAAACAAAGAATAAAGTTTGAGTTCCAAAGAGAAAACTTGTGTCCTGTGTCAATGATACACCATGTTGTGCCAAATGCACTTCTTCGATTTCAAATTAGATCCTATTACACAAGTTTTTACTCTAAGCATTGTGTATTATGCGATTTCAGTTTTTTGACTCTATACTTCTATGTCTTAAATAGGGTGTATTAGTTTAAGGGAAAACGCATACCTTTAAATGCAGACGTGTTGTAATTGTGATCAATAGCTGCAACCATGTCTTTCCAAAAGTCTGAATTCACTTCATTTCCATGCTGTTAATAAGAACCAAATAATTCTGTGACAACAATCCATAACTTTTTATGAAGAGGAAAATAATGCTATTTTTCTTTTTACCTTGTTCAACATATCCACAACCCTTCCACAAAGAAAAGCCCCAGGTAGATCAAAATAGTTGTCATAAAAATAGTATTTTGCTGTGAAAAACAAAAGTGAATATTTTGAGTAAGAAAAGGAATAGTCAACATATATAATATTGTTAGGATTAAAATGACTAAAAGTTACAAATAAGCTGTAATCATTTGTTACTTTATAGATGAACAACATACTTGATCTTGTGAAGGAAGTGTTGAGGCTATTGAAATGTTTCCATTCCCTTTTGGGACCATAATGTTTGATGATCTCTTCTGTGCTAAGGTTCTTGGTCCCATGGGTTGCTCTGTTTAAACAAACACACAAACAAAAAACAAAAGCATTTACATCGTTATTCTGGTGTCAGGGACTTACAATAAATAAAGTGACCACATGAACAATTTTAACATACCTGAAGAACCACTTCCAGAACATCTAAACTAAATTGACAACCAATTCAAATGTAGAAACACAACTTTGCTAAAACATGTTTAGTGATGATACATAGTACATACGTTTTGATGTTTAAGCCTTTTTTTTTACTCACCGTAAGACTGTTCCATCTTCAGCCAATTTAACCAGGTTTCCATCCTCCAGATCCACCACCAATCCCTTAAAACTGCACAAAATAATAGCTATTAATGGCAATTATGAAAAATGAAGGAATTGTTTACAGACAGACCTGTAATAGTAATATTGAAAACTCTAAAATATAGACAATTTAAACCTGTATTTAAACAATTTATCTGTGCCAACAAGTACATGTCGGCACAGTCTTTAAAACATAATGTAGATGTGAAGGCTATAGGGAATCAGCTTTCAAGGCTCACCAGAAATCCCAGGTAGCAGGTGTCAGATTTAGGAGGTCTTCATCATATCCTTTATGCTCCACTAAATACCTTGCAAAGCTCTCATAGATCAACTGCAAAGAACACATTGAAGAAAGGTTATGGCGTGTGTCCATACAGGGAGGGTCTGGGTCTTGAAACTGGTCACATAGACTAAGCTTAGACCTGCACTAAAGACATGAATTGCACCAATAAATCCACAGAAATGTAAACATCACGACCTTAACCCCAACTGTTATGTCACTTAGTGATACCTCTGATGTTCACTAGCTGGATAATGTCAACCAGATGTTGAGAGAGACACAAAATCAATTATGACTCTAAAAACGAGTCTGCTTTAATTATATTAGGTTCAATGTCATATAGGACAACTAATTTAATCAAATCAAGTAAAAAGGCCCGACAGAATAAAGCGACATCCCCTCAAAAACTGTAATTTCCATCTAGCTAAACCCGTGAGTCATGCAGACTGACTGCAGTAGCAGAGTATCTTGTAGACTTGCGTCTGTTTTCTCCGTGTATCTTTCAATGCAAATTCAATATGCTAACGTTACATGTCCCGCGTTTAACATGGGCAATGCTTTACACTCAACTGAAACGAAACGGATAGATTGTAACTAACCTGGATTGTCAAACGCTCAAGCTAACGTTAGCTGTGTCAGTAAGGAGTAACAAAAAAATAAATAAAACTCACCCTAGATGTCTCCTTCAAATGGTATCGACAGAGAGTGTGGTCTAAATCAAACCCAATAACATCACAATCTGAAAGGCTAAAGTATTCGCTCATTGTAGCAAAGTATTTAGCCGGGGAAAGGAAGATGTTGCACACCACAGACAAACGTGCGCACGCCTGTACTGCACACACACACACACACTGACTGATCAATGTCACTGGCAATGCTGCTGCAGCTGCCTATGTATTTAATCTCGCCTGTAACACGTGCGTTGCAGTTTATACAATGAAAAGCCAACAGAGAATTCTCGAAATTAAACATAAATATATAAAAACTATAATAATATATTATAATTATTGAATAAAGTAACGTTATTCTAAAGTTGCCCAAGTGCATTGCATTGGTATTTCCAACAGGAGGCGTCAGAGTGCAAAGAAAAATATATGTTTTCCGGGTGCGTTCATCGAAACCGTACTGCACAGCGTGCAGGCGCAGCACAAATGTGCAATTTGTCAAATTGGGTTGGCAGACCCTAAAACTTATTTATTTCAAAACATAATTTCATTGCCGAGAATTACTTTTGTGTTTTCATTGTTTTAAAGTAGACTATAAATTTAACATGTGCACACACACACAAACAGACCGTGTAGCGCTAGTTCTACGACAGGTGGGATGGGCAAATTGCTCTTTGGCTGCGCAAGAAACTTTCAGCAGGTGCCAGGTGAAAAAGGAAATCGGAATAGACTAGAGCCTATTAAACAGTGAGTTGGCTGGCGCCTGGGCAATAAATCACTTTATTTTCCAACTGGGAGTGTTCTGTGCTGTAAAATTACCTTGCAGTTCAAAGACCATTTTAGGCTACCGAACGTTACCGGTCGTTCTTTCTTTTCAAATTATGTGAAATTTGTTCCGTAGGGCCTACTAGAAATGGACCATGAGCGAGTAAAAGAGGATCTACTTTTTAATTTGTTGACCCAAAAACTGTGATTCGGGAAGGTGTGATACACAATGGAATTTAAAGTAGCGTGTCTATCGTGTTGTCAAACATTTTTCCCGTGCCTTAATAAACCACACAACGACGGGCATGTCGACAGCAAGCCGCGGGATATCATGGTTATACCGAATGAACATGCGGAGGATCCCTTCAAGCACAATAGTAGAGTTATTCCTTTGCCAGCCATGCCTCAGGAGAAACCGGCATATGTTTATATAGCTCTTTATGATTACACAGCTCGAACAGAGGAAGACTTGAGTTTCCGTGCAGGGGACAAGTTAGAAGCTTTGGATAAAAGTGCGGGTGACTGGTGGTACGCAAAATCAATCACTGGAATTTCAGCTGGCAAACAGGGTTATGTACCTGCCAATTATGTGGCACCTGTGGAGAGTCTGGACGCAGAGCCGTAAGTGACAAATCGTGTTGAAAATTAAGGGCTTCGAGTGTAATTGAAGCTGATCATCTTTCTTATTTTAAATCTGTGAGGGTCCGGAAACACGTGTGTGTGTGTGTGTGTGTGTGTGTGTGTGTGTGTGTGTGTGTGTGTGTGTGTGTGTGTGTGTGTGTGTGTGTGTGTGTGTGTGTGTGTGTGT
>JAVQIZ010242078.1:0-18585 GCA_036023535.2 Galaxias brevipinnis | reverse complement strand
CCCCCCCCCCCCCCACCCCACCCCCTCTCCGGCTCTTTGCTGAATCCTCCTCAAATGTTAGCTTGCCGCTATTCTCCCCCTGCACACTGCGCCAGGAAGTCGTCTGCTGTGTCTTACGTCCCAATGGGCTGGGAGGGAGATGACGGCCACGTAACAGGCAGGAAGAGGGAGACCTATGATGTATAGGGGAAGGAGGCTATCTAGAAAACTTTGGTACAGTGGGTAAGATGAATAGGGGCAAAGGAAAGGAGAGAAGGGAGCATAAAGCGGTTAGAGACTGAATACATTAGATACAACTTTGAATGGGGACAAATTAACCAAGATGTGACCGGCTTTTGTTGTATAATTGAAATGAGTGGTCCATTCCAGAGTCTGAGCTGAGATGATGTTTTATAATCTAACTATTCATTTTGAGAACCCTCTTATAGATTACGTGAAGTCAACCAGTCACTGCGTAGACACGACCTGAGGGGGGTGGTGGTGGTGGGGTGGGGGGGGTTGCATTCCTGCCTACATAGCCCCTTTAGGTACTAGGTGTATATTTGGTACCGTGGAGCTCTGTAGCATTGGAATAGCACTAGAGCGATTGCTATGCTTGCGAGGAGTGTTAGCACAGCACACATCAGCAAATATCAGCTCCTGTTGAGACAACGTCAGGCCTCTGCTCCTTGCTCCTGCCCGGGCAGAGATCTCTGCACATGACCGGGGCAGAGGGATCCACAGGGAAGGAGTGGGGAAGTAGGATTTACAGGGACGATTCAAAGGAGGATGGTAAATAGCAGAGCGGCTGACTGTCAAAAGCAAGGTCACCGTGTAGTTGTGCGCATGCAATAACACATCTAAATGATCTCCAACATAGGCACCAGACTGCGGTGGTTTGTGTGTGTGTGTGTGTGTGTGTGTGTCTGTGTGTGTGTGTGTGTGTGTGTGTGTGCACGATGGGATTCAGGTAGAAGTACACAATGGCTGTCCCCCACCGCAAATATATAGAGAGAGGAATGTGGGGAGACCTATCGAGCGCTCTGTCCCTGACTGCAGTATGTTGGCGTTTGTGTGTGGGGGTGTGTGCCTTTGTGAGTGTTTGTGTCTGTGTGTGTGTGTGTGTGTGTGTGTCTGTGTCTGTGTGTGTGTGTGTGTGTGTGTGTGTGTGTGCGTTTGTGTGTATGTAGGTGTGCGTGAGTGTGCGTGTGTGTAGGTGTGCTTTTAATTCCAATATCATCCTCCTAAACACAGACCCAGGGTCGGTAGCGGTTGGTTCTTCAGCAGGTGTGTAATTAATTCCCTGTGATGGTGCTGGTGTGACGGTAATGCTGCCTGACTGAGGTGACCCACAGCGTCGCTCGCTGGGACCTTAAGTGACGACAGCCAGCCAGACGCGTCCTTGTCATCCTCCCGTCCCTCCATCTGTGTGGCCTCGTTATTGGTTTACACTCCTTTCTCCTTCTCCTTCTCCTCCTCCTCTTCCTTCTACCTTTCCATCTCATTCTCCATCCCTTCTTCTTTTTTTGCTTTGCCTTCTCCTCATTCTCCTTCTTCCTTCTCCTCATCTTCTCCCTTATACCTTTCCCACTCTTGCTCTTTCTTACTCTCCTTCTGCTTCTCTTCCTCCACCTTCTCATTCTCTTCCTCCTCTTTCTTCTATTGTTCCTTATTCTTATTCTCCTCTCCTGTCTACCTTTCCTTCAACATTTTCTTCTGCTTCTGCTTCTCCATTTCTTCTTCCTCCTCCTTCCTTCATTCTCTTCCCCTCTCATCTCCTCCTCCTTCTCCTCTTCTGCAACTCCCTCTCTTCTCTTGTTCCTCTGCGTCCGCACAATTCCTTCACCTACTCCTCCTCTTCCACCCCCTCCTCCTTCTCCTCCTCCTCTGCATCTTTCTCTCTTCTCCTCTTCCGCTGTGGCCCCTCAATTCCTTCTCCTCCTCTTCCTCCTTGGCATATTGCATTAGGCTCTTCCCACCACTGCTCGACTCTAGGCCCCCGTGACTGAGGGCTATTTGTGGAGTTATTTTGTGTGTGGAGTGGATTTCATTAGAAAGCTCTTGAGCAGAGTGTGAATGCTTTTATCTGTTCGGCAGCCTGGTCCACTGGCCTATTATTCCTATCAGCACTACTAAAGGTGAGCTTCGGACAGGAAGAGGAAAGTGGGGGAAGAGGGGGGAGAGATAGAGAGAGAGAGCGAGAGAGAGAGAGAGACAGAGACAGAGAGAGAGAGTGACACGCCCTATTAGGTTGTGTACTGTACACACAGTGGCTAGAGCTGTCTACCTATGACCACTAAATATCTGAATAATTCATGTCAAATGATAAAATAGAAACCATAATGCCCCCTATTAGCATTTTAGCCTAATTGATTTACAAGAAAGAATAGAATAATGAATCACTTGCGCCCTCCTTTTGCACACAAAAGATCCACCAAACGTTATCCCTTTCTCCATTCCCGCTCTCTATCTCTTCCCCCTAAAAAAATTCCAGCCACCATTTGTATGCTTTTCATTACCTATCTGCTCCCTCATGACACTAAGGTAATAGCCTTAGAGGCACGCTGGTAAACAGTTTTGACAAATTAAAATCACCCAGTGAAGGGACCCGGAGCTTCGAGGAAGCCTGCAGAGGGGACAGGTTGGGGGGTGAGAGAGAGAAAGGAGTGGGCCTCTGGCACTGTTTCTAACGAGACTAAGCCAGACCAAGTACAGACACCAGATCCACCAGGACTGCTTTCTCAGATTTACTTACAGAGATACGCCTTTAAAAAACAAACAAAAAAAAACACCACGTCGTTTTGTTTCTAAGCTGCAGCTTCAATAGGATTCTTGTATGTTATTATTCAATGACAAGTGGTGAAAGCACGTCTTTTTGTGTGTGTGTGTGAGTGTGTGTGTGTGTGTGTGTGTGTTTCTTTGTTGTATTAAGCTGTTGTGATTCATTTTCATGACTGTGACAGTTTTGCGGCGCGGAGAATGCTCTTGGCCATCGTTATCACCTCGGTTTTTATATGCTAAGTACGTACGACTGTGAGTGACAGAAACATGTTGAGAGAAAAACACACAAAAAGGATAGCGAGAGAGAGACCGAGCAAGAGAGAGAGAGCGAGTAATCCATTAATAACGAGAAAATGTTAATCCTGCACATATAAAAAGCGTGTTTGTGACAGCCATATCAAAGTGAAATGGCAGGCTTATTTATCTTCTGTCCTTCCTCTATCCATCCTTCCCCCATCCTCCTCAGCAAGTGATGCACCAAGTCTCTGTAAATGGTCTCTGACAAGTCTCTAACATCCCCTTTTTTTACAGTATAGCACAGATCTCTTAATAATTAACCAACGATTACAACAATAGCAATAATTGCTTTTGATAAAGTGCTTTTTAAGGCACCCAAAGTGCTTTACACTCCAGGGGACTCACAGTTTGCTCACCAATGTGTGGCACCACAGGATGCCACGGCAGCCATTTTGCACCAGACTTGCTCACCTGACATCAGTATTAGACCTACTTCAAGCAGCAAGGTCAACACCTGGAACGGAATAATTATAAAAAGAAACGTAAACCAATACAATGCAAGTAGAAGATAATCCATTCAGAGCATGACACATAACAGTGTTTATAACTTATTCTCTGCTCAAAAGACTACTACATACTCCAAATCATTTTGCAGCTATGCAAATAGCAAACTACCAGTATCCTCAACAACACGCAAAAAAAAAAGTAGCCCAAAAAAAAATGCGTGTTCTTCCTGTGACATGATCGCGACAAAAATGTTTTTAACTTCCACCGCTTGACAAAAATCACTTCCCATCCAGGACACTATCCATCTTCATTGGCCGTGCTGGCAGGCTGACAGGGGCTTCCATCATGTGTCATTATAGGTGCATGAGGCACCTCAGCGGAACAATACTGCACTTGGGGAAAAGCATCAATCACACAGCTCCTTGTTCCCACCCTGGCAGCTCCCTGCACTCAGGATCTAGCCGAGTGCTATGGAAAAGGCTCCCCGAGCAGACTAGTTCGTTAAGATTAGGATAGTTGACTATATGTACTACACGAAATATGATGGCGACTGTCAGGCCAATCCCTGACGCGTCATTTTGAATCCCATCGTATTTTATGCCTGTCCCTGATCTTATTCCTAACCTTAACCTTATTGTTTTTTATGCCTATCCCTGATCTTATTCCTAACATTAACCTTACTTAACCCTTACCGTTATCTATGAAACTGTATGAAAAACTGTGTGAAAAACTTATATTGAGAAACTTTAAATAATCTATGAAAGCGGAAAAAGCTTTTTGGCCTGTCAATCAATGCTAGCCCGAGCAAGTGCAACTGGCCAATCCTGGCACTTGAGGGCGTGTCTTGCCAAGAAAAGCAGTGGGATTCATAATAACGAATCCCTACTCCAGACTACATACCTGGTCATCGGCAGCCATGTTTTGGCAAAAGGAGCAGGTTAGGCCAGTGTTAACTTATAACCTATTCAGGAGTGACATGTGACAATGGCAAAGTCCTCAAACAGGATGAGTGTTTTGAATAATACATTGAAATAATTATAAAGTCATGCATTTACAATTGAGCAAGGACTACAAAGCATCATATTTCCTATTAAAGTGCATGGCACCTCAATTATATTGCATCCTGTGCTTTGTGAACTATTTACTAATGTTTTTAAACTTTGTTGTGTACTTTTGTACTTAATATGCTGTTGTCACTATGCATGTGTAGTATGTGCAGTCCACTAAACCACAATTAAATAACTAAAGCATTATAATCTTACTTTTATCAAATGATTTTAAAAAGAAGTGTCCTCAACTATTTTCAGAGATCCAAACCAACTAAGAGAAAATACATTCAGGACAGATAGTACTCGGGGTGGTAGTGACATTCAAACAAATTTCATGGACATTGTGCAGTGCAGGCCATATCAAAAGAAAGAAAAAGGGGGAGGCATAGTGATAAAAATAAAAAAAAGAGAATGAAAAATCGAGTGTGGCTTGGGTCATCTGTTAGATCTGAGATGTTGTGACTTGGTTTGACTTCAATTAAATCCTAGGGGAGGCTTTCCAGTCAATCTGTGATCTTTATCATGGCACTGCCTCTTAGATCTCTATCGCCACGGCGACCCGTGGGGAAATGGAGACGCCTTTCATGACAATAGGTTGGAATGTGCTCTATTTCTGGCTTGGCTACTCTTCTCCACCCCCTCTGTGCTACCGTCCTCTCTTCTCTCTAACAATGCTGTGACTCTTATTGACAGCTACAACCTTGAGCAGCACTCCCGACTACGACTAGGCTGAACACGTACAAGTTCATTCTTTCCTCTTTTTTTTCAAATATTTTTTTTAAATAAACTTGGTGGAAATGTTCCTTTTTTTAATGAGTAGTTCAACATCTTACCTTAGGTCATTTAAGCATTGCTTATAGACTAACTTCAGATTCAATAGCTTTCATTGTGTATACATAGCACTTTTTTGTCATATAGTACGACATAATAATGTTTACAGTAAAGGCTAGAGTACTGAATCAAACTGACTTATATTGATTTTTATTGGAAACATCTTTCCAGTCTCCATCACCTCCTGCCGTAGGGTGAGCAGATCCTGAGATGAGCTCTGGCAAACCCCAAAGCAACACGCTCTGAAGGAGCCCCGGCCTGAGCTATCCCAGCCAGGGGTGAAAAAGGAGCTCCTCCCTCCCTGTCTCTCTTAATCTCTGCTTCTCCTCCCCTCTTACTTCCACAGCCTCCTCTGATGGTTAATTACAGGCTTTGATCTATGTTTGTTCCATCTGTACAATATTTAACGTACCGTAATTACGCTGAATATTCACGAGGCGTGTCATCCCCCGCCGAGCGACGTTACTGATGTGTGCCGTGCGAAGGGGCTGCTTTTTCTGGAGGGAGCTGCTTGGATGGATGGTTTCTCATATCAGTAACAGTAACAGTAAATGTGTCGTCATGGAAGGTGTCGGGTTTATATTATCGCTGGTAACGTCACATGACACGTGCTGTTAATGGATGTGTCAGGTGAGCTCTCTTTAGGACAATACAGCTGCTAGTATGATTATTCTGGCATTAGTGTGCATTCCTTTGAATGGTGTTCATGATATTGATGTGTCAACCTTTACAGCTTGTATACAAAGATATATTGGTTCATTATTATAAAAAATAAACGTGTATTATATGATATTACATTTATAGAAGTTTTTATTTGAAGAGAACCATTTGCCACTTTGTTAAAGGTGGATCGATTTGAAACAAAACTCCACATGTTGGATTTTGAGTGGGGGCCGTTCACTCCATCTCCCGACTGCCGAGATTGCCTGGGGAGGATGGTGGGTCCCTGACAGGACTGGGGTCCCCCTCTATGCCTCACCTTGATCAACATTCTGCGTCTCGGCCCAGATCCGTCACCGCGGCAACGCACCTATTTTGGGGCCACTGTACACCACTTACTTGCGTGATAGAGAAGTTTGTCATAGGTGTTTGTGAGGATGAGGATGATGATGATGATGAAGATAACACAAACACAAGGGTATGATGATGAAAACAATGAGAATTATAACAATGATGATGATGCTGATGGTGATGATGATGATGATGACGATGACAACGATGATAATGTTGGTGGCAATAAAGGCTTTGATGACGAGAACAATGATGACATCGTATTTTTGTGTAGGAAGATGATACTGTACACATAGGTGTTGATAGACGAGAGGAGAAGTGTTTCACTCTTGTCATTCTGTGTATAGTCAGTGGGATTAAAGATGATGCTATGTGTAGTCATTGACAGTCCTGCACTTATGGAATGGGAGGATTTCTTATGCAATGTAATGCAATCTGCAAGCAAAAGCAAAAGGACTTCTCTCAACTGAAAAAAATATATACTGAAGAATTAGTTTTTTTCAAAAGGGCTGTGATGGTCCAGGGATTCTTGAAATATCTGTCTGGTCTAGCGTATTGTTTCAAGTTCAATAAACTCATAACGGAAATATCCCAGATTACATCACACACTTGCTTTACTTGCAAATTGTATTAATTCTCTGAAATGCCAAGATCACAGCCAATAACATTTATTCCAAAATACATTCAAGGCATGATATTCTAAAAAGTAGATAATTCATTTTGTTTTAATCGCATGCTTGATCTGAGATAATGATCGCTAATAATGTTAATTTGCATAAACGTGTAACCATGCTGCCTTGCACTGTTTAAACTGTAGCATGTTTACCGCTTGTTTGACTCCTTAAACTCATCGTGTCAAATGGTTTTGTCATCAGCCTCGATAGTATAAGGGAGGATGTCTGCAGCTGGGCAATTTAATTCAAAACGCAATTCTTACAACTTGTATGTCAAAATAAAGGATTTGCATAATATCTGATCGTGTACGCTAGAGATTAGATAAGAGTTTGAGTAATCTCTGATAAACAAATGTAGTGAGTCTGTTCATGTGTTAACACTATCATTAATCAAACATTCATTTGCCTTAATGTTTTACCAATTAAACCTCTAAGCGATGCTAAATGTATCTTCTTTTGGTATTCATGATACTGAGAGAGCCACATCTGGCAAAAACAAGCAATGCATTGGGAGGCTACCACATTATATGAAGACATTGCATTGGGTTCTCTGTACTAAGATAAATGAAAAATAAATGCAAACATGGAAGGTAAAAAAGAAAAGTTGATAAAAAAGTGCTTCTCTCAGTTGCAGAGTCCTTGGCTTCCTAGCTGTCAGTGTCGTTCCCTCAAGATGAGTGCTTTTATTTGATATCAAACTAATAAGATTTCCATTCTCAGTGCATATCCGCTCACTCTTGACACTAAGGATGATCATGTATACTCCTGGAATGATATTTGCTTTGCATATTTACATAAAACATATCCAGCCTATCTATATATTTTCAGAAATATTTTATTCATGTGCTTCTTTGTCATATGCTTCTCATATTCTCCACTCTTTAAACAACATAAACTGTCAAGGAGAGTGATGTTTTATTGGTGTATTGCAAATTTACTCCACTTTGCTCATTGCGTCAGGGAGGAAACCTATTGGGCAGCATGTGGAAAAATAAATTAAGACCATTTACTATTTTTTGCATTGTGGAAATATTGCACACACAAAAATAACCTCGAAACGTTTAATAAAAAAGGCTCATTCCAGTCAGTATTTCATGTCTGGTTAATATCAAAGTGCAAAACAATTTCACTGTCAAAACCCAATCTCCAAAGGCATAAATAAGATTTTGATAAGACACTGTTATGAATATTAGCTGGAAACACAGGCTCTCGTGCTCGATCACCAGCACATGCAGTAAGACTGTAACAGTAATTGACAGAAAGCAGTATATTCACTTTACAGTAAACTCATAGAACGTGGAGGGAAAATCACCACGAAGCTCCACTTTCACTGAACGCCCATCACTCAATACCTATAGTACAGATCTCTCTTGATTGACAAGACTGTCAGGATGGTGCTGGTTGACGGTTCAGTCAGGAAGCGGACCGCAGATCTCTCTCTCTCTCTCTCTCTCTCTCTCTCTCTCTCTCACACACTTGAGATACATCAGTCTGTGAGCTGATCCAAATATCTAACATGCACCTGTCTTTGGCTATACAGATAGACACCCACACACACACACACACACATGCATGCACAATTACTCATACGCCCAACTGTAATTTTATATTCAGAAGGGTGAACAGTATGTCAAAGACTGAACTCCATTCTTATTTTGAAGTGTGTTCCATAAACTGTTTGGAACATGTCCAGGGTTTTCCCCTGTTTTCTTCATTCTTTATCACTCTATCACACATACCATACATACACACACACACACACACACACAAACACACACAAACAAGCACGTGCGCGCGACCGCTCACACACAGACACACACATACAAGAAGAGAGAGAGTACAACCTCTGAGTTATAGATGACCCTCGTGTACCTGTGATGATGCATTTGTTGCATCTATATATACAAAAAATACTGACCCTCTTTATGCATTTTGGAGTTCACGTTTTTGTCGCTTGACATTTTTAGAGGAGGGGGGAGCCATGTGAAGGCCCGGAGCTCTGATGTCTCAATGTCAAGAGCAGACATCACATTTCTGGGTGACAGTGGACACGGAAGTGGCACCGGCCCCTTTGCTTCTGAATAATAGACAACACATCATATTCTTGTCATGATGATCTTATACTTCTCAGGTACACACACATATGACCAAGACTCATCTATTATAAACATGAGTCATCCAAGCCCATATTAGTGTATGGTTTTGTAACCAAAGCGCATGACTTCTGTAACAGAAATTTACCCCCTGTGTATGAGAGGGAAAACAGTTATTAGGCCTTCAGTGAATCATAACGGATTTTTATTTATGTACATTTCATTAGATTGTTCAGTTTGTAAAGCAAATATAAGCTGAACTGGCTTGACAGGAAATGCGGCTATGCTTACTAATTATGTGTCAGCAAGAAGCCAGGTGGTGTTTTTTTCATTCACAAAATGACACTTAGAAACAAACGAAGACGCTCATGTTGTCCTTATGACTTAAGTGTGTTTCCATATAGATGACAGGGTTAATATGTCATTCTGTCTAGTCGCTAATACCCTGCCTGCCAAAATCGGTATTCATGCAGTGTAAAGGGCAAGTTCAGCATAAATTAAACATGTTTCACACACATAATAATAACATAAAAAAGGGGGCTGTTATGTTTGCGTACATTTCGAGGTAATGAGCCTGTTTTAAGGAAGGTTGGCTGAATGTATCCCCAAAACAGAAGAAAAAAAGTGGTTTCTTCCTTTTGACCTTCTTATTTAAAGTGTCCTGGCTCACAGATGGCGAGTGCGAATGTTGTTCCAGACGGACTCTGCAGAGCTCTTGCAGTTGATTCAAATGAATTTCCATTACAGAAAAACTGGCTAGCTTGAATAAATCATAATAAAAATGGAACTGGTTGCCTGTCATCTCCCAAAGATCTTCTACCTTGGGAGACTGCTGAAACCTCTCCCATCATATGCCCCAGTGAAGCAGAGATGATGGGAAAGAGCATGGAGAGAGAGGCTTTCAGCACCAGAGGGAAAGGTTTTTCAAACGGGAATTAAAATACGGCTCACTATTTTTTAAATTTTATTTAAAGGGCCTGTCTAAACTGTCATGTTTATTATTCGACCGACGTCTCTTTTCTCCTTTTTGATTTAAAGACCAGGGTGATGACCTTAAGCCAGCTCTGTCTTTTAATGAATTAAAAGCTAAAACTAAATCTTGCATCTTCACTAAGCATTAGTATAAATGATCACACGTCACTAAACAATCCCTTAATACATGTGAGAGAAAGCATGGTCTCTGCTCTGGTGGGAATACTTGGAGGTGTCTGGTGTTCAACCCTTAGAGGAGCAAACACAAAGTCCTGTCTGGACTCCATTCAATGTCAGTGCTATAAGGCCACAGTTGTCTTACTGCAATGCTTATGAATTAGATAGGGGAAGAAATGTCTGGCATAGTGACAGTGTGTGTGTGTGTGTGTGTGTATGAGTGTGTGTGTGAGTGTGTGTGTGTGTGTGTGTGTGTGTGTACCCAAAAGAGCCTCACTTGGTGTGCATTGTTTGTCACTTCTCGAAGACATTAGGCATGTCAACACGGCACATTGCAACCCTCCTGTTCCTTTAAATTGGCCCTCTGGGAGTGCTGTGGGTGCACTTTGGTCTTCTCTCCAAATGTCAACGTAGACGGTGGACAAACTTCATCAAATAAGAAAGATGGACCCGATGGTTAAAACTGTCTGCTGTTACTGCAATTATATGCGCTATGGTTACAGCAATAATATTTAAATATTGGAGGAATCTGTGTAAAATCCCACAGTGTGAAATGCAACAATATTTTTGTTCAATCACTTTTTTCATGTTATCTAACTATGTTTTAATATTATGTGCACAGCAAGTTGAATACTGTGCCACGCATGTTAACCATTTGACCTTCGTTTATTTAATCTTGCAAAGAATTTAATTTGTACATTATATGTGGAGATTTAAATTACAGTCCCCTCTTCTTTTGTAATAAAAAACCTATTGGCAAGGTTTTGATCATGTGCTGTAGTTCACGCAGCTGCATGGAAACTATTAAAGTATCAACATTTTTAACAAAGGCCAACCTGTGTGCAAGTGCCATGATTCTATTTGAAAAGGACACATGCTGATGATGTTCACCATCAGTCAAATATCAATATTCACAGCTAAAGTCTGAGTGGTGATCTGAATTTTAAATTAAGTGGAGGACAGAAGGATGGATCTGAATGATATAGACCATATTTATAACACTTTTAGAAGATTATTCTTATTGCCGCCTTTCTGCTTTCAAAACTGCAGTGATTCTGTATTGCATATAAACATTTACACAATTGTTGCTGTTTGTATTTTATTATTGTGGCATTTATAACTTACAGAAGCAGCCGTGGATTGGCAAAGCTATGTCCACTGGCCTCAGTCTGTTTGCATGCTTTTACATTCCGGTTACAAATGTATGGATATAGAATATTTTATTTTTATATATATATATATATATATATATATATATATATATATATATATATATTTAATATAAATGGTCTGACATTTTGAGATTAATAAATTGTCCTCTTGCCAGATTCTCAATTAAGAACAATCTATATAATATTTTCTTTCTTTTTTTTTTCTTTCAAGGGAATTTAAAGGTGCAATGTCTTAGACAGTGAGATTTGCTATGTCTTGTGGGTGCCAAGATCACTTTAGATAACACATTAACGGAAGATACAGTGATATTGTACCAGAGAAAGAAATTATGCCGGATGCTATTAGCAATACCATCCAGTATAATGATATGCCCTTCAGAGGCTTTTCTCGAGTACATGACCATGTAAATTGTTTAATCCATGTAATAGCTTCCTTATCTAAAATTGCAGGGCAACAGCATATACTGTAGGTTACTACTATATAAAACGGCGGACATACTAAAGGCTGAGAATATGCAAAATCTACACATGAAAGCCCAAGTCAAATTGTTCACTTTGGGGGACAAAACCGTTAATCTTGAATCTTGAATCTTGATGTCTTTCAGCTGCTATAGCCTTAGATCTATGGTTGGTTTCGAATCACCTCAGTTACACATGAATCCCCAAAGCGGCACCTATTGATTAATAAAGGTTGCAGTAAACGTAGTTGGTCTAACGATAAACACACCAAAACAACAGTCGCTCGTTGTGTTGCTTGAGCCAGGGGAGTTAAAAAGTCGAACACTAGAATGTTAACCCATGAGAACAGTCACTTTAATTTATGCATGGAACTCCAAGGCAGCTTCAGTTGGAAATTAGCATCTTTTAATTTCCTTATATTAAATTTCACACATTCAACCTTGAAGTTAATTAAGAATGTAAGGGCTCAGCAGCCAGTCATCCCTCCACCCTTCGTACGGCACATCTCCCCTGGGGTGGTCAACCGCTCGGAGAGTTCTTCACCTTTTTTTTCTTCACATCTTGGCCTGACAATGGGCGAAGGAGGAGTGTGGGTAGATTCAATTCAGATGTGCTAATGCAGTCTTGCGCCGTAACGAACGGACACCATGTAGCCCTCGGCTATTTATGGGCATCCCGCAGAGTTACTGTGGCCTTATCAATGAGCAGACTCCAAAATTGAGTTGGGAAGAAAGAATTATCCGTAATGTTCACCTCTTTTTTGAGGAACAGGGTTAGACTTATAGGTGAGCAGTCTGGCCCTGGGGGCGGTGAATCATCAGAAGGTGGTCGGTTTTCAATTTCCAGCAATGTAATTCAGTCAGACATCTGCAAAGTCTTTAGAAATTATCGTTGCACTCAAGTTACTCTGACATAAATGACACAACTGTCCTTATCCTTGTCTTTTTAACGACTATACAGAATATCTGAATTGATGATGTTATTAACGTAATAGTCATAATTTCATGCACAGTTGCACGCAGATTCTGTTTGTAAAGGGAAGATGTATTGCATCGTGGATCAGTTGATCAACTTGGTCCATGTTGGCAAACTTCGGTTATTGCATGCATTGAATCAATGTAAACATTGCATTAACTACAGTTTTAATACCGGCGGGTTTTACAACAGTCACTCGCCGTATTCCCTGTACCATGAACAAAAGCACAGTGAGTTCGTTCTTACCAAGACCACTGGCCACTTGCTTCTCTCTCGACATATCATTTTCTTGCATCATGGATAATTGAACAACAAAATTGTAATTTCAGGGACCAGTGCTCAATGTCCACCCCTGTACCCTTTTGGTTGCAGACAGTTGATTGTACACATCTGCTGAGGTCAGAGCTCTTTCCCATTACTGCCTGGGCCATTGTTAAGTTTCAAGCTAGTTAGTGTGTGTGTGTGTGTGTGTGTGTGTGTGTGTGTGTGTGTGTTTAGTTTTAAGGAAATTAATACAAGCTTTTTGGGCATCAATGTGTCGTTTACACAAAGCAATGCCCCTCCACAGTTGTTCTCCGGAAATTGTGTCACGTTCAAAAATAGCTTAGTCTATAATAGATAATAATTTTGTGAACGCTGCAACTCTATGTTTTGAGACATCATTCATAAATGTAGGGATATTGATAAAACTCATTCAGAAGCTTGAGCAGTTGTTAGGCTTTATGGACAGAGATTGTTATAGTTAACTAACTGGACACAACAATTCCTGAAAGCAACAACGGCATGTTCATACAAGTAGAAAGTACTGTTTATCGTAGATTAACTATTAACACACTCTAATTCTCAACTGTCTAACTAAGACACATATTAGCAGGAGGGGAAAGGGAGAGCTAAAAATAGAGAGAAGGCAGAGAGAGATAAAAAGAGACAGACAGTGAAATAGAGTGGTGTGTGTGTGTGTGTGTGTGTGTGTGAGAGAGAGAGCGAGAGAGAGAGAGAGAGTTTGTGTGTGTGTGTGTGAGAGAGAAACAAACAGAGCTAGGCCGAGAGAGCAAGAGAGAGAGGGAGAGAGAGAGAGAGAGAGAGAGAGAGAGAAAGAGAGAGAGAGAGAGAGAGAGAGAGAGAGAGACAGAGACAATGGGGTAGTTAGTGTGTGTGAGGAGGAGAAGAAGGAGGAGAAACCCATGATGCGCTCCTCCAGGAGCCGACCCCGAGGATGGAGACAGATTTCCCCTCAAAGCCGAGGGTGAGCCGGGCTGGCGAAGGATCCCTTTGATATGAGAGAGGGCTAATCCCTGTGTTCTAGCGCCTGCCATGTCTTCATCCTCCCAACCAGGTGCCCTTTCATTAACCTTTGACTCGCTCTGGCACCCTGTTTGAAGAGGCTGGTATTAGATTGGCTTATCTGAGATCTGCTGCAGCTGCGAGGACGGAGAGTGAGAGGGAGGGAGAGCAGAGGAGAGGAGAGGAGAGGAGAGGAGAGGAGAGGAGAGGAGAGGAGAGAGGAGAGGCGGTTTCTCGTTTGGCTCTGGAAGTGAGGCCAAAACCACAACTATCTAGTTGTCTACCTGTTGGGTTATTGGTTCAACTGGCTGACTGGCCCCAGCCTCTCTCAATTGCTACACTCTTGTCTAGAGAGTAAACATAGCGGTATGGCAAATTATAAAATGCCCTCCAAAAAAAGAAAGAGACTAAACAATAGCCAGGTGTTGAAGGGATAAAATAGCCTGCTTAGATGACACACAAAAAACTAGCAGTCTGTTTCATTCATATTGCCAATCCAAACACACTTAGTCTTAACTTTAGTTTTATCATAGTGGACCTAAATGGGTCAGTACACCTGCTGGAGATGGATGAGCTACATGGTTGACTACTGCACGCCTCACCACGTAAAGGGCACACACACAAGCTATTCATGCATTGCACAGCTACATGAGTTGACGTGACATGCTTTTTCCGTGCTTGTGCCTTCCGTCTCTCCTCCACGTACCGCTCAGAACCCCAAGCAGCTTCATCACACTGTCTCAAGGTTCATCAGACATGGGTTGTCGTTTTTTGTATTTTTTTGCAGAGTGAACCCCCGATGAAACTGCTGTGTGTGAAATCGTGTATGTATGCGTGTACATATGTGTGTGTGTGTGATTGAACACACATGCATCTTCTCCTTCATAATATGTGTGTGTGTGTGTGTGTGTGTGTGTGCTTTCACACTGAGGGGAATTGTTGTGGCAGAGATGGATCGGGTGCCTCTCTAGCCGTCTTTATAAATTGGATACGGCAGCATAATACAGAGCAGTTTAAACCCTTCACAGCAGCTCCCTGTGGTCGTGACCGGTCACAGTCTCTCTTCAGAATCCTCCTCAAGAGACCCCTAGAAGACTCAAATACCCAAGGCTCAAGTGTCCCAAATACATTTTGTGCTAACCCCCTCCACATTAGGATATTGTGTTGAGAAGAAAAAAAGGAATATAACTTGCCTCAAATAACTTCAATAAATGTTGTGTATGTAAATGTATATCAAATGATGAAAAAAATGCTAATTATTCCAGTATTAGACACATTGAACTTTGGATTCTTAAAGTAGAGGAGAATTAGCCAAATGGGTCTCCTGAACCAGGCGAAAAAGCTTTGGAAATAGTGATTCTATACAACTTTAATGAATTAAAGTTTGGTGAATTTCTGCAAGAAATATAAACACAGTCAGGTTTTTCTTGCATTGCATCCTGTTTCATCAATAAACTCATGATAGACTGTACAGCAGCGATACTTGGTAACGCTCACACTTTGTAAAACGCAAAAACAATAGATACTTCATTAAGCCACAGCCGCGCCATAAAACGAGGGAACTCTCTCTTCTCCACAGTGAGTGGGTCTGTGTTGATTACCTTGCAAAGTGATACTGAGTAAATCTCGTGTTTACAATTAACCGTCTGCTATTTCATACGGCACTGCTAGCGTAGGACAGATGGTCTTAAAACACGGCGGCGTGTTTTTAATTTAGGCACAGCCAAGGGAGGTCATTTGCCTGTCTCTGTGGAGACTAGCATGGCGGAGATATGGGCCCATATCCAGTGTGATGATGATTGCTCCCACCAGAAAGCCTTTCTGCCCACACACGCCACCAGGACAACGCTGTGACACACACACACACGCACACCCAGCCCTGGAAAGCCTTATTAGATTAAAAGGGACTCCTAAGTATGCAAATTACTTTTAAAATAGTTTACACAGTTAGTGAACTTGGTCTTTTTTTTTGGGGGGGGGGGGGGGATTACGGTGAAGTGGATTTGATCTTAGATGTGTCATGTCTCTGTGGAGTTGGGAGATATATGTGTATCACATCATATCTTTCATGTCTGACCAGTACTCCTCAATCCTTTGAATCTCCGACAATGTGGTGGTGTTTTATACAGAGCTTCAAAGAGATCTTTACACGCATGTATAATGAGGATTGGCTGGTAATCACCTCACAATGTAATATGCTTCTGAAGCCGCACAGCAGCAAATCCTCTCAGTTCTTCAAAGCACTTCTGTTAACCACCCTTCGACCCTCTTTTGGTGCAAATTACCGTGGCAAGGTGTCCTGATCGGCTTTGCGTTCTCCCCTCACACCAGTTAGCGTCTAAGTCTAGTCTTATAAGGAGAAACATCCACAAAATGGAATCGCTGTGATATTCACAATGAGTCACTAAAAACTGACGTCGTTGAGAAAATGAAAACATTAAAATGAATGTAAGATTAATGCTGTGGTGATTTGCATGACGCAATTTCTGCAATGCAATGCAATGTGGAAATTCTTAGTGGGTAATCAACAGAGAAATTGAAATGTACTTCACATTTGGTGGTGATAGTTCAAAGAGTATGTTATAAAGTGACAGGTTTTCTGTAATACTCTTTAATAGGAGTATCATAAACCTATTTATTCACCTATGATTACATACGTCAAGAGTAACAGTAAGTGAAACATGAATAAATAATAAACACATAATTCTTCAAACGGCTCAATTTGTTGAGAAGTCATTTATTCACACTTTCCATCTTTCATTAAAAACTAGCTAGCCATTTAAATAAGTAACAGAAATCAATAGTCTATTGCAATAAAGGCATCACTCAGAACAGCTATTGATTCTATCTTCAAGAAGCAAATCAATTTCTGTCGTTTTGATTTAAATCCTGTGAACTGTTTAGACTGAACAAAAGAAAAGAGGTTATCAGCAAAGTGATGACAGATATTGCTGAATCGGAAAGTTTTGTTCATGAGATAATGAAAACAGGTGATTTCCTGCTTCGTGGCGAGGCATCTTTGTTGTAACTCTGCCATGAAGGTTATCATGAGCTGTTAGGAGACCAGAGAATAACAGATGAGGCTCCAGTCAGGTACACGCTATGCATCTTAATGACATCCTTGCGTGCCACATCAACATCAAGGCACCTGCATCTATCTGTCCCTCCATCCCCATCTCTCTCTCCTTCCACCTTGACACCAGATGAGATGGTGCTGCTGTAATTCTACACAATCATCAGACACATATTGGGTGTCACCTCACTCCTCTCTCTCTTTCTCTCTTTCTCGCTCTCTCTCTCTCTCTCTCTCTCTCTCTCTCTCTCTCCATCTCAGTTTTCCCGCAGGCTCTCATCACCCTTCGATATTTCTGTTTTCCTTCTCAAACACAGTAGAATCACATAACTCTTACGCCATCACTTTTTTACATGCAACAGTATTATTAGTACAAGAAAATGTGAATGCTTTGTGTAAGATTTCTAACTTCGCCGCAAATGTTTGCTTGGTGGTTGGAAGGTAGAGATATTTCTCCTTAGGCCTCCTACAGACCCGCACAAGAACGGCTGGAGAAACGGTATCAGTGCGATAGATCACGTAAAAATTAGCAGAAGGAGACTCTGTCAGCCCATGTGATGGCACTTAATCTTGGACTTTAGCCAGACTGTTGCCTTAACGGGTCAAATGATATCCATAAATCAAGCGCTGCCCTGGAGAGGAGCGCAAGGGAAAAGGAGAGAGAAAGAGCTCTTTAGGGAGAGAGCCAGTCTTAATGCTGAACCCAAGGATATAATCCAGTCTATTTTATCGAGGATTAAACTCTTTAAAGAAGATGGATTGCCTCCTCTTTTTCTACCCGTTGAATCCTAGATTATGGAAAGAGGGGGGGTAGGGGAATTTGCACACAGGATTAATGACATCAGCCATCCATTCTTAGATTGCCTTTTTGGCTTGTATTGGTGCGTGAGGGAGACTGAGATTATATATAAACAATTTCTGAGTAAGTGTGTGTGCTAAGCAATCGTTTATATTAGGTTTGCGATGGTCCTGTTTTGTAGCCTGGTGTTTAATGTAGCACTTACTTAGCTCTTATCTAGGTGATTAGGTTGGGAATGCACTTGTCTTACTTACCTGACCTGTGGTTTTTTACCTTCTCTTGTTGAAAGCACTATGATTTGTAAAGCGTCTACTAAATGATTGTAATGTAATGTAATGTAATGTAATGTAATGTAATGTAATGTAATGTAATGAGATCATGCTATACTAAAGTCGTCGTTGTTGTCGTCGTCGTTGTCGTCCCCTGCCCCCCGCGCGCACGCGCACACACACACACACACACACACACACACACACACACACACACACACACACACACACACACACACACAC
>JAVQIZ010242060.1:0-11208 GCA_036023535.2 Galaxias brevipinnis | reverse complement strand
CCCCCCCCCCCCCCCCCCCCCCCCCCCTAAAAGGTAAAAAGAAAATAATAGCCTAAGCCCAATTGTCGCCTGTAATTTGATAATGATAATGATGGTATAAGCATTTAAATAATACATCGAATGATCAAATATATATAAGCAATATTATCAAAGTAGCCAATAGGCCTACTTGCCATTTGTTTTCATGATTATTTTTGCTTAAATAAATATAGGATTTATGGTTTTCGGATTAAAAACTAAACTTTGACCCTGGACAATATCTTCCTTCCATAACCTCTTACAGAAATGTGTCATGTGTCTATAGGTGTGTAATTAATTGCTTTTGAAGTACTTCTACATGAGCCGGGACGGACTGAAACAACCACTGCATGTGCTCTTTGTTTCGGTTGAGAACTTGTAAATTGTAATTAGGGGGGTCTTATAATCAAGGGTTGATATAAAACTCTGTTCTGCGCGCGCGCAAACACATTCACGCACAAGCCACTGCGTGTGTCATGAACCATACATAAATTCCTCACCTTATCAATATGAAGCCTAAACTGCGTTCTATCACAGTGTGATTGTGCTTATATGAGAGAGAGAGAGAGAGAGAGAGAGAGAGCGAGAGAGAGAGGGAATTCCATGATCAGGGCCATGAGGCTGCCGTGGTTTTGGAACGCCCCTTCCCCAGCGCTGCGGGAGCTGTGCGGGTTGAGAGAAAGGCAGATGGAAGAGGGCTGCGTGACCACCCAGGAGCGCGAGCCTGGCCAGCCACATCTGAATAGGAAGTCAGAGCGTGGAAGTGGTTTCTATATTAACTGCCCCTCCCCCGACGTTCTGAAGTCCTGCTTTTTATAGGCTGACTAGACCTGTCTTAGGGGTTAGGACTGAGCTTAGTGGTTGGCCTAGTGGCCCGTAGGAAACCCTTGTGCTGTAACCACGCCATGTTGCGGTGTTTGAAAGTATAATGGTATATAGTTGTATCTTAGAGTTATTTAATAAAACCACTGGAAATAGAGTATCGGCATAGTTAAAATTCACATTGTTGAAACTGAAAGCATGATCAGGACATAACCGTTAAAGAAATGCAGCAATTTTTTGAATATTTATTTATTGTACCTCAATATGCCATAACGTTTTCGATTAATGAATCACCAAGTCTGACTTTCCCACACATTTTGACACAATAATCCCCGGAATTAAATCGTATCAAAATAATCGAAAAGATTGTGGTTATAATTCAATAATAATCTAAATTATTCAAGCAATTTTCGAACTTTCTAGATCATGCTTTTCTTAACTGTTATATAAAACAGCTAGCTGATATTATTAGAACATTATTATACTTTGAAAAATTAAAACTATAATACTATTGAACAAAAATGTAAAAAAATGTGAGTTAGCCTATACTGCAGCATTTGCTATATTCAGCCTTCTTTTTTCACACGCAAACGGAGATCCTGCAAAAGGACTAGGCCTACTTGTATTCACGGTAGTAACCACTGCTAAATAAACTAACCTTTACACCTGGGGGGTACGAGTCTGCAGAAGACTATCTACTCATTAAGTGTACAAGACCCAATATCAACACATGCACGCAAACACTTAAAACACAACAAAACTAAAAGATCTTTGATCACAGTTGACACTTTATTGGCAAATTTTAAATGACAACAATAACCTGTGAATATTCATATTTATAAGAGCATAGCCTAATAAAATCGATATTTACTTTTGGCTTTATTTGTTTTTTGTTTTTTATTTTACCTGGGGGAGGGGGGGGGGGGTGTTGATTCTACACACACATCCTTTAGACCAAAGTATACTCACGTGTAACTGCTTATAGTACATCTGTTGATAACAATTAAAGCCTCTACAGGTATTCCCTCCATCAGCTGTATAAGACGCCATGTTGTGTTGGAGCTGGTATGGGTTCTCTCTGAGGCCCTGAGGTGCAGTGCCTGCCTGACCGATGCCCTTTCATTATTGCACTGCTTGCTGCAGCGTCCACAGTAGTGCAACAGGGAAAGAGTGACTGACAGGGGCCTTCTATACTTCATATGGTAGCATTCTTGTAGACGACTCATTCAACTTTGTGATATGAAAAAAAAAGTGTATCCTGACTATAAAATGATTCAAATAAAAGAACATTGACCGAACGAATACACAAGATCTAACATATACACAAATATACAACATGTTGATAGACATTAATGTATACCTGCGTAAATGCTTTTTGAAATGATTATGGCTTTACCATGTATCCGTCAGTAGGTCTAGTCAGTAGGCTCCATCAGAGTGAACCGTGGTTGGTTTATTAGTCTTGTCTATAACAAGAGAAATAGTAGAGGTATCTAATTGTGAGGTGGAGTGTTTATTTTATTTTTTATGTTGCACGTGCAGTTTCCTGGTCAATAAGTAGAGGGTGCTATGGCAGTGTACCAATCATCTGACTCGGGTTCCTTTATCTCCCCCTCTGTATTTAGGCTTGGACTGCCTGCCATACTAACTAAGTGGGATAGGAAACGATTTTCTAGGTTTAGAATGCACCCTACGAGCCTTTCGGGCGATTATTATACAGTGCGGGAACCAATAGTAATTCGAAAGGTCCTCATAATGAGGGAGTACTAATAGTCTTTGAGTATATCCTTAAGGAGATGGGTTTTAAGAGTCTAAATGTCCTAATATGAGAGGGTACTAATAGTGTTACTGGCTGTCTTTCGGGGAGGGACTGAGTCTTTTCTTACAGTCTTTATAGTGGGCATACTAAGAGTCTTTATGAATGTCCTTATGGTGGGGGGGTTCTAAGAGTCTTTCTGAGGGCATACTAAGAGTCTTTCTGACTGACCTTATGGTGTTGGGGGAGCGGGGGTACTAAGAGTCTTTCTAACTGACCTTATCGTGGGGGGTACTAAGAGTCTTTCTGAATTATCTTCTGGAAGGGTTTGTGTGCTATAGGTGCCTCTCTAACTGTCATGCTGAAGTCAACATCATCATAGAAAATAAGTCATTCAGTTTTTCTGACCGTCTTAAGGAAATAAAAGCCCCCAGCTGCCTGAAGGATTCAATTGAACTTGGTACATAGAACAACATAAAGTATATTTATTACAAAGGTCAAGACTTGTATCTTCCTCTACAGACTAGAACACTGAACAACTGCTGTTACAACAAATCCTTAGATTGAACATAGGCCCTACTTCCTCAATCCTTTCCCTTCACAAAGTAGGTTTTACATTTATCTGTAAGCACCCAGATGCTCTAGAGTAGGGAAATGGAGGGCTGTCTTTAGTGTCTTAAAGTAAGAGGGTGAAATAGACCCTTTTGAAAGTTTAACCACTCATTTGTACTTGTACACTTTTCATATATACGTTCACTAAGTGAGACAGTAGGAGCTTTTCTTCTAACAAATCTCTTAAACTCCGTTTATGAAAAGGGGCGGTTATACAGGCAGCACCGTAACATATAAAGAGGGATATAAAGTACTTTACATATGGTTATACAGTGACTATAAACAGTGACAGTTTAAAAATCTTTACAGTCTATTATAAAGCGCTATTTAGGTTAGTGTACCCAATTAAAAGACAACTAACAAACAACATGGGTCCAGTTAGAAAAACTAAAGACAGATCATCAACATTGGAATTCACAATTATAACTCTCCTCATCCATAAACAGAATTATGTATTTAATTAGCGAGTGGGTTTAATAACGTTGGACGATGGTTTAACTTTATAGTAATATATTGGTTCTGATATGATAACCTACAAAATGTTGCCAACATAGTTAATAAATTAACTAAAATAAACAAAAGCTTCGTTTTTATCTTTATTGTATGATCTTCAATTTGACAACAGACCTTTAAAAAAAACTTTGTAAGCTTTGTAACATTTCTTAGGACAACTGTTAAGCCTAAATAATAAAGCATAACTACTTTGAAAATAAACTCGGATTTAGGAAACCACCGATAACTACTGACTTAGAGATTCAATGTAATATAAAAACAGACAATTGTATAAACTATATATAAAAACATTAAAATCACTTTCTGCCCACGAATGGGAGAACGAAAATAAAAGCAACACATGCCTTAAACGTTGTAATGAAAGACACCAATAAATTGTGTGAAATAATAAAAGACACACATCAGGTAAATACTAATGTAGCAGACATCTCTCGAAGGCAAGACCCTATAAGCAATATTGCACTACTCCGTTAACACTTAAAAAAGCAGAGGCAATATCGATAGGGTCTCGCCTGCGAGGCAAGGTATACTATTGAGAAACCATGCAAGTCAGTCAGACAGACATTACATCGATGGAGAAATGGTGCATGGCTCATATTAATGCGTGGGAATACAGAGAGAAAGAATGGCGTAGAGTACTATAACTGAGGCCTACCTTCATACACTTCCATGGTAAAGAATGTCAAATTTGACTGCACATGCCTTTTCCACCATCGCCTCGTCACGTGGCTAGTTGGCTGACGTAGTCAGAATTCCAAACTGCGCGCGGCCCCGATGGTGGGCACGTACATTGCACGAGCCTGGCTATATACCACCCAACAGCTAAAATTCTTCAATCCATAACTTGCCCAATTGCACTCCTACATTTGACCATACTAATAATCACCAAGCCAAAGTTACGTTTCTGCTTACCCTACGTAAATAACACACACACACACACACACACACACACACACAACAGAACTAAACAACAGTCGCTACTCACTAGTAGCCCATTTGATTATTTACGTAGGCCAATATTAGCCTTTTTAAATCCCGTCTTGCTGCAAGTCCGAGAAATACGTAAACCTGTAACCTGTGGTTGCGCATATGGGCACAGCTCAAACCTATCTGGATGACACGAAAATACCATTGTGGCCAAAGGCATGTTTTGATGAACAGATGCGTCACAAACATTTTAATGATAGCCTCACAAAGTATTCAGACTGTTTGGGCAGAGCTGACAATATGTGAGCAGTAAGTGGTTTAATAATAAAGCTTTTATATTTTAAAAAAAATATATACAAATAGGGCCTAAATGGATTTGAGATAAGCACCAAAAACCAAACCAAAACGCCTTCCCTTTCTTGGTTAAGCAAAGCTACTTCTAAGGCCACGTTAGTGCCTTGATTTTTTTTTTTTTGCTGAAAAGCTATACAGCCTATAAGTCTCGCGTTGTCAAGAACGAGGAAACATTCGTCTCGTTTTAAACAGAAACAGCTTCCAATGAGTCTATTATTTTCAGTGGCAGAACCAGTGAACTACGACCCCTATTAAACCGGAAATTTCTGAGACAACAGATGTGAGAAATTCCGCGGTTTCTTTCTTAAAGTATTATTCGAAATTCAACAGGACCTTTACAATTTTCTGACAAGGTCTTCCTTGTCTAACGCTGGTGACCATATCTTACTCTTTCTTCGTAAGCATTATATTTTGGCAGACGGATCATTGCCTTGATTATGCAACGCAAAGCAAATATGAAAGATTGTAGGCCTGCCGGATGTTCCATGGCTGTCAGTGACAATTTAGACAACCATTTAATTGCAAAAATGTTGCAATTCAATGCAAACCACTGGATTATTTTCTACATGTCCAGCATTTATTTTCAGAAAAACCCTATACTAACTAAACCCATAACCGTGCCTGCTGATGGTGTAATGGGTTTGTCTCGTATAACGGGTCCCCCTTGCATTCATTCCCCTTTTGCTTAACTCCACGTCTTTGCCCGGCAGCGTAAAAAAAGACAAGATCCTACTTGTTATATTTACAATAGAAATTCAATATTTGACCCACCCAAAGCTCAAGAATTAGTTATTTACTGAAACGATAGTTTCGCAACACTATACCTAAGACACTATACATACGACGGGCTTTTTGAATTATTGACGTTGAATCAGATATAAGGTGGGAGGATAGTGACACAACATATAGAACCCAAATTAAAATATATTGAAGATAAAAGTTCCAATAGGCTACACACTCCGCTGCTTTGCCTGGCCACACACACACACACACACACACACACACACACACACACAAAACCAGGATGAAACTTAGTAGGAAGGCGGCCCCTTCCTCCCTCTCCCCGTTTAGAATGGGACCTGCATGCTTTGCGGGCCTCCGCATTCCTTTAAACGAAGCCCCCTCCCCCAAAAGAGCTCCCACAAATAGGAAACTCACCCCCTTTTCCCACCCACACCGTAACGTCTTCTGGTGGTTTATACCATGGAATTAAATTATGCTTTCAATTACGGACATATTTACAACAATCATTCCTATTGAATATGAGCAATTTTTCAGTGTTAGTTATCTTTAAGATAGCATTGCATAATTTTCACTTTGCAAGACAAACAATTTTTAGTTCTCTTTTTTCTATGGATTTCCCCCTTATCTGACAAACAATTGAATTTTAGTTTCTATATTCTAATTGACTTACATAAAACTTGCAAGTCATTTTCTATCATTTTACATTTTTAATTATCGTGACAGTAAAATGTTACAACGATAATTACAAAATATTTTTTTTATTTGGAAATAGGTGTAATTTATATAAATGCCTACATGGCCCCAAAACTAGTACATTTGCTTTACATTCGTATTCATGTCTCAGGATCTGGTTTTATTAAGAATTGTCATGCTTTGGATATGACATTTCCAAAACAAGATCTTCTTAGGCTTTGACTATGTTGTACTTTGTACATTTTTGTTCTACAGTTAACAGAAAGGTTTCACGTCAGACAAATTTGAATGCTGCACTATATTCCACATAGCATTTCGCAAAACGTGCGAAAAGTTGTGAAACTGACTTCAAAGCATTGTTCTAATGTTACTTAATCTGACACGTGGTTTCCAATGCAAACGAAGACGACCTGTGAAGTTCTGTGAACATAATGTTCTTTTTTCCGGAGGCGTGGTCAGCGGAGGCCCTATCTAGCCTAGAGTTAAAAAAAAAAAAAGAAGAAAAAAAAAGAGAGAGTTTGTTTGAATGAGAGACCCTGAATTCGTAGCATGCCAATATTGTGTGATTCTATCACACTTAATCACACCTCGGGTGTGTTAACCATGCATCTATTTCAAGATGCTAGCCTATTTCTTCTTAACATGGTCTCCCTGTATGTCTAGGCGGATGGCCTATAAATGGACCGAACCTTTAGGCGTTAGCTTAATGTCATAGGTTAGGTTATGGTGGCTGTTACGTTAGGCATGCGGAGAGGGCTCAGCGCCGGAAGGCCTGCAACATTAGCGCGCAGGTCCTTAGAGGAACATATTTAACTCTATATCCGTCCACAGCGGATATAGCATCCTCTCTGCTTCACGTGGCGCTCTGGCGAAGGCCGAATGCTATGACAATACTATTGCACTGCTTCGGCGGTGGAACAGTAGTGCAACATCGTCAAGGCAGCTGACCTCTGCGCACTCCAAGAGGATGTAAAGTGGCGCGCGCACGCACGCATTCAACAAGCAAAGCGTGCGCACACACGCGCGCGCAGGTACACATACATGCACAGCAAAATAGGATTTGAATTTTGCAGACCAGAACGAGTTTACTTGACATTAAGCACAGTTCACATTTAAATGATGGTTAGTAAACTGCAGTTAATAGTAATATCGGATAGATTTGTGGCCTCCCAGAAGCAGACACTCGTAAACATGGACTAACTATATCTATTCGTGTAAATAAGCAAAAACTGTATGCTATTCCCGGCAATGGGTCTTTTCAATGATGTGGAACAATTGATTCCAAATGCAGAAAAAAGTTTAGGGAGTAAGAAGGGGGAGGACAATGACGGGGAGGGGGGCTTTCTGTCAGCCGATGCCCTTTTAATATTGCACTGCTCCTCTGATTTCACAGTAGCACAACAGAAAAAGGGCTTTGGACAACAAATGAATGCTCTCTCCTTCAAACCATTCAGTTAACTCAAACTATTCCATGCCTTTGTGCATGTCGTCCACTTACAACAAACCCGTTTGGACAGTCTAGTCTCATGTGAATGTTGGTCTATTGTAAACCTCAATTATGAAACTCGCATAAAATTGACAACTAGGCCTACAGCTTTGCTTTGGATTGGATTAGCAGCACAAGCACAAGATCAGCATTTACAGACCAAATGAATATATATGTAGAGTCACTAACTTTTAAGAAAACGCGTCACAAAAAAAATACACATTCGGCATGACATATATAGCTTATTTTGTGTATACATTGTAAAATGACCAGTTAAATGCTATATGTCTCCTTCAGCTAAAAACTAATTGTGCAATACCTTTAAAGGCTGTTAAATTTCCTGGAATCATTTTCCCGAACAGTAGGCTATCTATCGATAGGTCTAATATCTCATTCGTTAATTATGTTAATTATAGCTAATGATAAGCAAGAATGAGAACATATACGCCAGTACAGCCTGTAATTTAAAACCAAAACAAGGACTGTCGTATGTGGCGGAAAGTAGAACTTCGACATCGCCTTGCAGGTAGGAGGAGAAAACGTATGTGGGGCAAAGAGCACATTCCGAGATAGAATACCAGAAACCTTCATTTAATACGTACTATTCTTGTCCCTTTGGCCAAAGTGGCAATTTGAAACCATCCTCGTTTGGAGACGAAGGGGCGGGGGCCAGTGAACGGGTTGTTATTTCCAATGTCCAAAGGCTCTGAATCACCAAGTATAGCCTATTTTCCCGAATACACTCGCTTAACACATTGCACACGAACTTTTCCAATCAATCAGCAGTGCATTGCAAATCCAATTTGCGGGGAGGAAAATAGCTTATACACTATAGTCCAGCAATGTAATCGCCTATACATTTCTTCCTCATTTTTACGAATAAAGCTTAGAAAAATAGGTATGTAACCTGTAGGCTATAGTGGTTGGGGTTTAGATTAAATGAACTGGGACGTGGCAGAACCGAGTAACAATATTACAAAGCAACTGTAACATATTATAAAGCCAACACGACATAGCGTGGGCCTAATTCCCTGGAGTCACAGGCTGTGTTCAGATATTTCGAGATTCCCCGAAAAACCAAACCCATCTCTATTGCCAGCCAAACATTCCAGAAGAAACAGACTTCAACTATTCTCACTGGTGCTACAAAACCCCCAGGTTCCAAAACAACGTTGCGCGCTTAGTTCAAATAGTAGATTAATGTTGGATCCAGTGGGGGGAAAACTAGGCAATTTAAGTTTACAACGGATACTACACATCATAGGCATCTTTTAGACTAAACAGACGTCAGTCTTCATTGGCTTGTATAGGTTTAATCAACACCCGTACCCAAATAGTAATTAGCCTTCAATAAATAGCTTAGTGCTAAGAATCCAGGAGCTGCCGTTTAGGCCTATAAACAGACAGATTATTTGATACAGTCTATCTACGTATCCAGTTGTCAATCACAGCCGTGACCCTATAGTGCCATGCACACCACATTATGCCGTATCTCTTTACGCACGCGCACACGCATAAATACACTTACAAGCATGCACACACGCACACGCGCGCGCACAAACACACACACACACACACACACACACACACACACACACACACACACACACACACAAACACACACACACACTTAAACTGCTTATGCCCAGTATGCCTTCCCCTCTCAAATCAACCGACCCTAATATCCATGTCGCCGCGAGCTCCCGCCATCTCCGCTTCACCTCCAATGCTACTCACAGAGCGCGAGGGGCCCCACATTTCATGAATGGTATTAGGCCAATGTAGGGCCAATCCTTGCAAGACAGAAAAAGAAAGCAACAAAATGTAGCCTTGTAAAGTTGAGCATTTGGTCGAAGGCGACGTTCGGCACGCTTCCGTAATATATTCCCCGCATGCATTGTGATCAAAATGCTGCGCGTGGCAGGACAAGTTGTCGCACGGTGTTGTCTTCAAAATGCAAACGGTATTTCGTCCATGCACAGCCTCACGGCCTCCCAGCTCCGGACTCCATCTTTGACTAGTTGACATTCAGCTCTCGCTGAGACAAATTTCTCATTTGCATGCCCTTCTCCGATTGGCTCGCTTCTGCGCTAGTCTTTAGTCCTATTGGTTGTAATTTTATCTTATCGCTTTCAGGATTGGTGGCATATCAAGAAACGTCACGGTATAGTTTTATTTTAACAATGAACACACAAATTCAGTCTTCCATTCACAAATTTCTCATTACCCGCCTTGAAGTGGCAGATTGTCTCTGATGTTGTAATGTACGAGGCTGACATTGCTATGAAGAGCACGTGCCTGTTAATATGATAAATTCATCGAGAGGATTATTTTCACTCGTTACTTTTAAGCCATCTCAAACTTCTCTAAACTACATTGTTATTTTTGTTACTTGACAAGTATTTAACGAACAATTATTTGTATATCATATGCAATGTGTATGTATAGACTAATTAAAAAAGCTTGGCAAAAATGTTTTATATCCTATAGGTTGCTACTATAGGTCATACCTTGAGCAACTAATGACATGTGGTGACAACATGGCGGCCTACCCCATTGTCTAAACGGGTAAAGTTAAGGAGAACGTTTCTCAAAAACGAAAAATATTAACAGTTATCTAAGTGCATGCAGGTCTAAACATGGAGTACATTTTTAAGGAAGTTTAGATAATATGACTAAACCCACTTTATAATCTGGACTAGCCCTACACATTAAGGCCCTATCCGTGCAGAAGGTGGCGGAAATAAAACTTCGACTCCATGCCCAAGTAACTCTACAACCGTTAAAATTTTCTGAGAATGACGTTATAACTTACTTATCATTTAAATTAGCTTGTGATAAACCAAATTAGTTCGTCTACAGATTAGGATAAACACAGACAAAATGCTTTTACTACCCCCCGAAAAAATATATGTAAAAAAAAAAAAATCTTACAGCTTAATCTACACAGGTCTACTGGATCTATGGGGTGAGGATCGAAAAGTAACCGGCTCACTAGAAGCGCTCTGGCCGACGCTTGGAGGAGGGCAGCGGGCTGTGAAATCTGGCATTCCTGGCCAATGGAGCTGACATAATGGCATTGTCCAGCGGAAAAGAACCCGCCTCTAGCGACCGCGCTCCCCCTCGACTACGGGGACCTGATTGTGCAGCTAGTCGGCAGAGACCGTTTGATGTCAAGCGGAGACTGAATTCCAAATGCGCCGAGAGGAGCGACAGCACCTCTGTCTCTGATCTGTGCCTTCGTTGGGGGGGGGGGGGGGGGGGGGGGGGGGGGGGGGGGGGG
>JAVQIZ010242031.1:0-12547 GCA_036023535.2 Galaxias brevipinnis | reverse complement strand
GTGTGTGTGTGTGTGTGTGTGTGTGTGTGTGTGTGTGTGTGTGTGTGTGTGTGTGTGTGTGTGTGTGTGTGGGTATGTGTGTGCAGCTGCCTAGGCCCTCGAGCTCTTGCTCCCCAGCTAATAGATGCAAAATTAAAGTGATCAATAGATGGCCTGAGCTCATTATTGACTTCTTATGGTGCCGTGGGATTAGTGTCAGGAGTTTAGTGGAGGTGGTGGGAGAGGAGCCACACAGTGAACCTTCTCGGATGTTTCACCTTGGCTTTCTTTAAATTTATTAGACAACAAACTGTCATATTTTGGCTGAGTCCGTACACGCACACACAAAAGGACAGATTTGGTTAAAGCGTTCTCTGTCTCCTAAATTTTTTTTTCTTCCTCTTGGTGAGCGCTACCACTGACAATTTCAAGGGAAAATTAGATGGGGAGTTTGTGTAACACCATATTAAAGATTCATCAATATTTGCCTCACATGCTTGTGTGTTTGTGGTGCAGGGGGAGGGGGCTTCAGACAGACCCCCTGTGATTGAGCTAAGCTGTAATTAGCAGTGAGGGATGTGTGTGTGTGTGTGTGTGTGTGTGTGTGTGTGTGTGTGTGTGTGTGTGTGTGTGTGTGTGTGTGTGTGTGTGTGTGTGTGTGTGTGTCAGAGAAGGGAGGACTGGGAGGTGACTGAGAGGTGGGGGCCTCCCCAGCATAGTTGATTTGGAGGTGAAAACCTCAGGGTGTCTGCTGGGGTTAGCGAGGGGAGCAGCGAGGCACAGGAGAGACACCCACACTGCCTTGGGTCCACTCGGCAGCTTCCTTGACCCGGCTCTTATTGTCATGGAACCGTCCTCCATCTTAATGAGCTCCATAACAACCCCCTTATTACTTATTTATTTATTAGGCCACAACAGTCAAGCAGCAGTATCCCACTGTGTGCGTGTGTACATGTGTGTGTGTGTGGTGTGAATTGTTTGGTTGGTTGTGGGTTTTGCGTGCCTGTGGATGTCTGTGTTGTTTGGTTAGTTATCTGTTTGAGTGCATTTGTTCCGTGTCATGAGTGAAAGAGTTGTATTTTAAATATGCTTGTGCAACTATTTTGTACCAATTGAATAAAGGTGTCTTACATCCGTAAGGAAATAACCTTCCTTCCATCCCATCCATCCATTAGCTATACCGCTTATCCTTTGCAGGGTCGCGGGGGGCTGGAGCATATCCCAGCCGACACAGGGCGAAATAACCTTGGTAATATGAAATAAAAGACAGAAATGCTTCTTGAATAGGCCTTGGGAATATGTAAGCTTTGGAGGACTGTTTATTGTGGTTTGTGTTTGTATTATGTATTGAATCTTTTGTGATAATGGTTTTCTACGGTTCTAAATGGTTGAGTTTGTACACAGCTTTGTCACAACAAACTGCGGTAAACTCATTTGTATCAAACTCTTACTTACAATGTGAAGCCAACATACAAAATGCACATCCCCAATACAATCATTGTTCTCTGAAAGTAGGTGGCACGATGAGGTTACTCACTCTCTCCCTCCTGAGCTGTGACTCACCTTTTGAACTTCCCCCCTCACTCCCGCCTTACCTCCTCCAAACAAAGGTAAGCACGTAATACAGTGTGAATTACCCAACCTTCCACTCCTACCCAAAGTGTTGTGTAACGGGCTGAAGCACACCTAGGCCTTCTGTGCCTGCAGGCCTCGAGGCAGGCTAAGTAAAGTAGGTCAACCTGGGACCCGTGTGAGACAGGCAACAAACTGGAGCTCCTCTGATCTTAGCTTAGTCGCTGCCCACTGCCAGCGCGCCATGGGCCCGGGTGGAATAGCAGGAACAATGACTGGGGTTATCCTCTATTGCTGATAGTTGAAGGCTCTGATCCGCGTCAACCCTACTGGACAAACCTCTTAGTGAGACGCCCAAGTCACAGTGCAGATTATGCCGTCAGAGTGCGCAGGCAGTGCAGCCAATCCCAGAGATCTAAGCCCAGAACGGGGAGGATGGAGAAGCGGCTGTTAGGGAAAACCAGGATACACAGGAAGCAGCACGAAGCAGAATCCTGTTGTGCTGAAGAGGCCTGCGTGCGCCTGTTCATTAGCGGCCTAGACGGAGGAATCACAGCCTCCTGCCGTCCTCAGGCTTCCAGGACTATTTATAGACGGGACCAGAGATACTCTTAATGACACAGAGAGGCAAGAGGGTGGCCCAGAGAGTCAAACACGGAACCGTATTTACAGCTCTCTGTCTGTCTGTTGTAAAGCACTCCGATGACTTCACACATACCACAGTCTTGGAAGTATTTGCATCCGTATGTCTGGTCTACCTGCATCACAGTTTGCAGTGTTTTATTTAATATGTGACTGTGAGACACTTGTGCAAACAACATTGTCTTTTGCTAAGGCCTTCTTTCCTTTTGGAAAAATACGTTGTGGCTTGTGCATTGCACAATTCTAGGAAACTTCACAAATCAGCTTGTGTTTGCACAGCACATTTGTCCACACCTGTTGAGTAAACAGTGTCCCAGCGAGCCTGCACATATCTCATGAGCCTGTGTTTGAGAGAGAGCACAGCTAACATCCAGGCTAACATCTAGAACAGGTCAGATTAGGAATGTGACTGCACTCTCTTTAGACCAAAATGATTCATATCCTCCTTATTCTTTTGTTGCCATTGGGACCTTTTTTGGGGTGGGGGGTGTAGTTTTAAAAGGGCTGTTTTAATAGGAGATTGTAGGAGGGCTTAGTTTTGTTATTTAGCGTAGCCAGTAGTGGGGTGTGGGGTGACAGGCAAGCGCCCCACCCCTCATGAAAAAGTCTGATCTCAAAGTGTCAGGTTGATTTAATCACAGGGAGAGTGGGAGCAAGAGAGCCGGGGTGTTTAGGGCGGAGGGAGGGAAGAGGTGAACAGTGGAGTTTTTGGAGCGTGTCAGCGGCCCCGCGCTGTCAGGGCCGGTGGAACCCTCTAGCGGTTCTGGCTTTGGAGTAAATGCAGGCCCAGCGGACCCCTTCCCGCCGCGGGGCACACAAACCCCAGGCCTTCCCACATTCCACTTTTATTTTCCTGGTTGCAAAATGCCTCTGGCTATCAGAACTGGTGGGGCTTTTTTATTTACTCATAAAATGTGTATTAGAAGAGCTAAAGCAGTCATGAAGAAGCCTCTCGTGTCGGCTAACTTTCGTCCAGTTCTGGCTGTATTTCTTTGCTTTTGTTTATTGCTTGTTTATTGCAAGCTCTTGTACCCTCCTGTTTCGCATATATTCTCAGTGCTTATGTACCTTTTTTTTCTCCCTCATCCCCAGGCCCATTTCTCTCCCTCTCTCTCTCTCTCTCTCACACACACACACACACACACACACACACACACACACTACATTTTTCCCTCCTTACACTATAGAGCATATCTGTCCCCACCCTAACAATTGCGTATTCCTGTACGAGCACATGCGTTTGTTTAACCCTGCACCTGTGGATCTGAGAGCCCTAGCCATTATCAACTGAACTATAGTCTATTTTTAAGGAATTATTTTCAGCCCTGTGAGGAATGTGAATGTGAGTGAAGTGGAGCTCTCTAGGGCTTAAGGATTGACTATAGTTTACTAAGCTATTAGCTAACATTCACTGTTTTATAGGGCCTCTTCTTACTGGCCTTGCAGATCCAAATAAAGCTCTTTATTTTTTGTGGTCTTGATTGGTTTAATCTGCAAGCTGTCAATCCTATCCCTATCTTTACCCAAGGGAGCCCATGGACATGGCCTGCGTGTGTGTGTGTGTGTGTGTGTGTGTGTGTGTGTGTCATGTCATGTCAATGGGGTTCACTGAACGAATGTGCATGTGTCAGCAGCGTGTTCCCACAGCCACAGATGGAGCAGGGACTCCAGAGCTAGGCCCGGGATCCATATGCTGGCGCTGAAGTCAAGCTGCTAGCTCCTGCACATTGTTTACACGGCTGGAATGCTGGCCCAGGCGGCTGTGGCCTGTGCCGAGGATTCACTTCATCCTCTCCCGGGGGCTGGCGGGGACAGAAGCTGGTGTCAGCAGCCACTTTGGCACATTAGTGGCCCTGTTGGACTGATTTGGGGGAAGCCTCTGCTCCTAATCCAAAACAAAATGAACAAGTTGTTGTTGCAGCCGAGCGATTTGGTTGCATGTGATAAATGAATCCGACGGGATGATGGAACAGGAGCAGGTTTCCACACCGACAGCCTTGGATTAAATCGGCTTCCAGCTCATTGGGCGGTCCGTAGTCGACCTCCAAAAACACAGAGTTTATTTCTTTTTTGGTCAATGCCGTGTATTGACGCCCCCAGCACATTTTTTATTTTGAAGCATGTTTGTTTTTGAAACGTGAGCCAAGTGAACCCTCTGGTGCATTTAAAGGTGGAAGTGCTTCAACGTGGTCAGTAATAGTAGTAGGGCATTGTGGTGTGGACGTGTGGATGATGATGGTGATGATGTGTGAGCTCTCACAATGGCCCCCAGTTGTCTCTTGTTGAGACTTTCCTCTGAACAAACCAATGTGCCGGGCCAGGCAGCCAGCTTGTTTGCATTGTGATGACACTTAGTGTGTGCATGGGTCACTTTCGACACCTCATAACATGCCAAGCCCTGATTCTGCAGCACTCACTCAAGTATTTCGAGCTGTCCAGTTTAGCGGACGCCCCCAAATGATCTGATAGTGAAATGGTGGCCCAGGGCCATTTCTTTAGAATAACCCCCCTCCCTCTCACTCGCTTTCCCCCACTCTTTCGGGTTCCTCTTGTACTTGTCACCATAGCAAATCTCTGAAGGGGAGAGAGGGAGAGCGAGGGAGTTCATCCCTCTGTGGGGATTAAGAGGACTCCCTTGTCTTTCACTTCATCAAAGACAATTGAGTCATTCAGCGCCCATTGTGGAGCTGGCCAGGCGAGGAGAAGGGAGCGCTGCTTTGGGAAGAGAGGAGTGGGCTCCCCCCCTCTCTAATGCACATCCAGGGTGGAGTATGTATACACTGCATGGCTCTTAGGGGGCTGAAGGGGGAGGGCAGAAATGTAGGAGGCGGAGGGGGAAATTAGGAGAGGGGAGAGAGTTATCCGGGAACTCTGGAGCAATTTGTCACTTTGGAATGGCTCTTGAGTTACCAGGGGGGCCCCCTCATAGCGGGAGTGTTTTTCAGGTTGGACAGAGGGGAGGAGCTGGGCTGCAGAAAGGGGTCAGGGGTCGTGGCCTACCCCAGGCCAGGCGTGGGGTCCGTCAGCAGGCGCTGGGGAAAGGGGGTATGCGGCGGGCGAGACACAGAGGAAGGAGGCAGAGGAGGGGTTGGAAAGCTTGGCTCCGTTTTCCTTGGCATGCTTGTAAAACCTGCACGAGGGATTAGCGTGAGAGAACATTTGCAATAGCAGGCTAAAGTGGAGCTGACTGTCAGGGCATGTGCTCATGCTCCCTTTCCTTCCCTCTCACTCTACTCCTGCAACACAGTCTGGGGTGTCAACTTTCACCCCCCGCCCAACCGCCCAACCTCAACGGACGAGTACGACCCCTTATGCAAGGCCTCAGTAGTTGTGTCAGAATATTTCTGTGTCTGTGTCGGTTTGTTCTCCAACTGCGATAGTCATTTCGCTGCTTAAAGCCTAGCCCCTAAGACTTTTTAATGTTTGTATTTAGAATTTGGTGCTCTTGATTTACCTCAGAGATGACAACATATCTTTCACTGGTACCACCCCACACCCACGCCCCTCCCCCACACACTCACAAACTCCATGGATGCAAAACACCCTCCCTTTCTTTGTTGCAATTATAATTTAGATGCCCTTAGTATGTACAAGATGTCTTCTCTGCCCTTACACACTAAGAGGCACAGACAAGCATAAACTAGTCTAGCTGCAGTCAAAGTCTCCTGGAGGTCATAAATGAGCAGCAGTGGAGACCAACAGTGAAAGTCTACTCACTGGTTTGAGCAGAGGATGTGAAGACAACCACTACCACAGTATACTACCATTTAACCCAGTCATGAACTTTCTGCTAATTACTACTGATGTAGCCATGGTTTCCTAAAGGTTTTGGTGTATTCTCACATACAAAGCCGCTCATATTGTATATAATACATAGAGCTCAGAAGACGCTCCATGCATTGCAATGTCGATATTTACACACCACATGGTCATCACCAACAAACATGTAGCTCTGTCTGGGATTAGCGGGTGATTAGTGGTGATGATCAGTGTAGGTGACTACCGGATTTCAATTGATAAAGAAGTAACACAGTCAACGAATCAGGAGTCTAGATAGCACGAGGGAGGGTCCATTGATTGACAATTCAGTAGTGACAAAGGCATCAATAATGGAACTAACCACATCTCAAATGACTTTTTTCTTGGTCCTTTTTGGTGCTGGGGAGTTGTTTTGTGTTTCTGTGCATCCTAGATGCTTCCGAGGCCAGTCTTCAAGGCCAACTAGACTGGTCAGAGCTTTCCTTGGGGAAACCAGTGTGGTATAGAGAGTCCGTATATATTAGGAAGCCCTCCCCTTTTTACGTTGAGTTTACACCAAATACATTTTTCATGCCCTGGCCTTCACGTTTGTGATAGAAGCACCTGGGGTCCCAAGGTTAAGAAACTAGCTTATAACCCTTGTGTCTCAAACAGTCAACTTGAAAATCAGTTGGATTCTTAATCTTTTGTCTTTTTTATGCTACTCCTTACACTCCTGACCTCACACTTTGTATGGGTTTCTGTAATTTGGCCATACACGGAAAAATCTTTTGTTAATCGACTCTATGCGACTCCAAGTTTGACTGTTGATGTTTTGACTGGATACATTTGAATTTGTGTTGTCTGCGTATTCCTTGCATGAACATTCCAGTAAAGCCCCACCATCATTTGGCAGATAGTTTGAATGCTTTTTTGAATGTACTGAACTGAGCCGTGCGGTTTCCAATGTCAGTGACGCTGGGCTCTATTTTTTCACCCAGACAATAAGTGCAATTTCACCCCTTTGACCTCTCCGTAACCTTACTAATGTGTGGGGCCTTTCCCAGTGCTGGATGAACTCCTTACCCTCCAGCTAGGTGGCCATGGCATTGATAAGCAGATTCTTAGGCCACATGCTATAGCAGGGTCAATCCACAGGATCAGTGGCTGAGAAGAGTAAGAGCATTAGCTTTGTCCAAGGAGCCGTTAGAGAGACCCATTTAGGCCCTGGAAGGAAGCAATGGTTAAAGCAGCACTTAGCACTCTTACATTACCAGCCTCCATGAAAATCCCTTTGTGTACTTGCTGTTAATGCACAGTAAGACATTAAAGGTTTACATAGATTAATGTTTTTGATAGACGAAACAAATATGAGTAAATGTTCCTACTTTGGAACAAAATGGGAATGTTGAAAATGTCCAGTGTGAATAATATCAAGTTAAGCAAGCTTTGGTGTACTATCCTATAGTCCTGGGATTGTTCCCAAAACCACGGTCATCAACTGGAACCATCTCAAAGCTTTCTGTCCTATTCCTCATCCTTCCAGGAAAAGGAATAGGGTAGATGAAGTAGTTAAAGCAGGGGCCCCACCTAGTTTATAAGAGAGACAGATGTTTCACATGACCCCTTAGCTCAGCCTAGCTATTTCTGCTTATGTGTGTCATTCCTGATAAAAGCAAAATCAATCATTTACTAGAACAGTTTGAAGTTGAAGTCACAAAAAAAATATTTCATGGTTCATCTTGTTGCAGATTCTTAGGAAGACATCTAAAAAGGACTGCTTTAATGTGTGATATTTATGGGACTAAGCTATTTAAAACGGATAACCCATTTAATTGTGTCCTGCCAACAAAACTGCTGTGATTCCCTTTTGATTTAAGAGTTGATGCGGTCGTAAAAAAATCCTTTCCAGGTTTGTGTTTACCTGACACACGTTGGCCATGTTAAGTGGGTACACCTTTTCAGTGAATGCTCTGTTACTCAATGTAATATTGACAATGCTGGAACCTCTCTCGTGATGTTCTGAGTTGAGAGGCCAAACATGCCACGCTACGTGCCTTCCGCCGTAGAATCCTTTGCTTGCTTTTTATTTCTGAACCATGTGATCACTATAAATACTTTAGATTCCTGTCAATGGGTCTGTGTGCCTTTTTGTTGTTTCATTGTTAACATGTTTTTCTCTTCCTTTCCCCTTTCTGTGTCTTTCTGCCATTTAGTATCTACAGATGAAATGGCCCCTGCTAGACGTTCAACCAGGAAGCCTGCAAAGTAGACAAGCACTTAAAGATGCCAGGTCCCCCTCACCGGCACACATCGTTGTAAGTAATCCCCGCTTTGTCCTTTACATTTCTCCAGCTTCTCTTCCTCTTTAATACCAAATGCATACCCTTTTTCCTGTATCCTCTATTGTGTACCTTCTCGCGATTAATCCTCTCTTTTTCGTGTGAAACTTGTGGAGTGAATGTAAGTGACTAACTCAAGCACTTGGGAGTCCGTTTAGTGTCTTCTCTTTTGGAAACTTTTATTGGCAACTCAAGATTTGTATCAACCTAATTACAATAATAGGAGCGGTATAAAAAGGTTGTCAAGTGACAACAATTTGGGAGCCTGGAGTTGCCAGTGTGGCAGGTGGCCATTGCTCTTTGGACAGCCACGCCACCTTGCAGGAATGTGTGCAGCCTAATTAAAGGACAGTCTGGGTGTAGCTTCAGCAACATGGTGTACCGCCTTTACCATTCCTACTATCGGGGCCTAAACAGCACTGAGCAACACAAGGTGACAGTTTAGCAACATCAACACAAAATGGAACTTATGCTAATCTTTATACAGTGTTGACTAGTGGGGAGAGGTTATATGGACTTAGGCAGACAGCATTGCATGGAGTTACATGGCTGTTGTATTGCCACTGTTTTAGTTAGAAGTAATAACTTGAGTTATAAGGATTCTTAACATTATATCGTAACAAAAATGTGCAACATAACTAGAGGCCGACCTTTCCTGGATTTTTTGTGCCGCTTGTGATATCAGGCAAATCAGTCTGAAACTGTAAGTATGAGTGGCTATTTTGTTATGTGATTTATTTCAAGTCACTCTTGAGTTACCTATACTGTTTGATTACAAGGATAGATTGTGTAGACCCCACTACAAATACTGTCTCAAATTGTTTCCAGTCCAACAGCAAGAGGAAGTTGGCATGCCTACTTCATTGGTCTTTTGCCCATTTTAATTAAGCCCGGCTTAGGCAAGGCTGTTTATTATAAGCGGAAACCCTGCCAAAAGTTGTGTTTAAGATAAAGACATAACAATGACAGTGGCTCAAACTCAACCTCAACCAAACTCTGCCGCTACTGTCTGCATCCTTTCCTCAAGGCTAATGTACACAGATTTTAAAGCAAAGATTAGTTTGCCAGTCTTATTGGGATATTTAAAAGATGCTCAAAACGCTTGTCTAAAAAAATACATAATTAGTGTTAATAAGCCGTTAAGATCCAGGTAAACACTCTAGATTGTATTTTTGCCAAGAGTCCTTTTGCTGTAAATACTGTACACTTCTTGTTTTCAGTTGCCTCTTGGCAACTGCTTTGAGAGGAGTTTCATAAGACAGCATCCAGCATGGCAACCAGCGGGCCTTCAAAATACATTAGCGTCTTCTTGTGTGTGCATTGCACTTACAGCGCTGTATATTTATTTATTTATTTGCATTGATCTATACGATCTGTGATTTGTTTGATCAAGAGCTGGGCCTGGTAAGATCAGAAGAGATTCTGTACAGGCACGCACTTGCTGTTAGTGTGAGTGATCCAATTGGACGTGAGATGTAGCTTGTATTGTTCCCTCTGTGTCTCCGCCCCCTTTTCTCTTTCTTCCTCGGACTAAGCCGGATTTGATTGGATCTTTCCTTGGTTTGCATCACGCCAGTGGGAACAACAGACAGACATATCAATGTGGATGACTTGATAACTTGTGGATAACACCACACCTTGTCACTGCAGCCCATAAATGCCCACTACCTTTTACCCGGAGCTCATGTTGGCATTTCCACTACGTGCGGACTTTATCAATATACCGGGTTGTAAACAATAGTTTCTTTGTGCACTCAAATGAGAACAGGTATGCTGTCTGCAACGGAGTGATACGGCCCTGCCCATAGGACCGATAGATAAGGACAGGGATCCAAAGGTCAAATGACCCTTAAACAATCATGAGTGCATCCCAGACACAAGACACAGACACATCAGACCCAGGTAGCTAGCTAGCAGCCCAGAGATGGCCTGGCTGGTGTCCACGTGAAGCTCTTTTAGGTCAAACATAAAGAGAAGATGCTCTCACGCAGGCCTATCTTTTGGAGGGTGCGTGCCCGTCTGTAAAGAGGGCACACCTAGACCTTTGAAGTGTCTGGCCACCCCACAGGCAGCCTCAAAACCACTGCCGGTGAACTGAAAGGCCATTGGCTGAAAGTTATTATTTATTTATATTCCTATTGATGTGCATTTCTTTTTTAGAATGAAACCTGGGGAGAAACATTTTTAGTTGTCTGCCTCACACAGACCAGGGACCCCAGTGAAATATCTGGAGCGGCCCCCAAATTCAGAGCTAAAAATTCTTTCAGAGTTAACTCTCGTGGGATGCGAGAATATAGCATCGAGGTCAATTACAACCACTGACTAGGAACCTGAGTGGAAAAGGAGATATGGGGCTGGTACACACACACACTGTCTTACACACTATCTTACACACATCTGTGGCAGTGCATTTGAAGTGTTTGTGGGGGACAGTTGTGTGACTGCTTGCTTTTTTTGTGCTTTAAAGCACAATTTCCTACTGTTATTTCTCAGTTTAATCTATTTACATAGAGTAGCTACAACCCTGTATAACTGAACTTGTGATCTGGGAAAAAAACAAGCTCTAAACAAAGTGCAAACTTGTTGAGCAATTTTGCTAATAGTTCTTAATATCAAGTAATTGAGAACTTGGCATGAATCAAACCATGTCCAGTCGCCTGCGGAATCACATAATGTGACAAAGTCGTCAAAGACAATGTAAGACCTAGTCTAGTAGCGTATATATAGACTTTTGAGTTAAACCTTTGACTGTTCAGGACTATAAATAGATTTGTACAGCTTAAGACATGTCACTTCTGTTCTACCGTTGTTGTGATAGTCAAATGTTTCAAAGAATGTTTCTTAAATTCACATGCTGGGAACTGGGGCAGAAACACGCACATGTTGGATAGCATGCACACACATTATTGAAGCAGTACCACAAACACACGCACACTCCCTCAGAGTCTTGTTCTGGTTAGACAATACCTCCATTGTTTCCTGAGCTTTCACTGGCAGCAGGGGATGGCTGGAGTGTTAACCATTTCCCTACAGGGACTCACTCATTCTAGGCTACAATGTATGTGTGTGTGTGTGTGTGTGTGTGTGCGTGTGTGTGTGTGTGTGTGTGTCGGTGTGTGTGTAACCGTAAAAGGAAGGACCTCCCACCTGAGACTTTACGACCGACAACATACATTTCCTCGCTGTGCTATGTTTTCTAAAGGTAGTACATTGGACGCGGCGCAACGGAAACTACTTGAATTCAACTTGAAAATACCAGATAGAAAATAAACTATAATAGAACTGAACTTCAGGAGCCGTGGCCTAATGACTTCCTAGTCACCCTACAGGGGTCTCAAGCACTGGTCCAAAGGTCTTGAGCAGTCCTCCTTACATCTTTTATGTCACTTTAGGGGAAGTTGGTGTAAAGGCTGTTATAGTGACCTGAATCAGCGTGCACCTGGCCTGCCCAGACAATAGCTGAGGGTCAGGAGGTTGGGCCCTCCTCCAGTGGTTAGCGAGCGACCCCAACCAGCCCTGCCCGCCACACAAGGCACACTCTGGTCAGTGTGATCCATGTGGTGGAGGCTGCCTTTATCTTCTCACTGTCTCTCTGTTCTTTCCTCATCCTGCTCCATAAGCAACCTGCCAGTCAACTGACCACTATTGTTTTGGCTTCACCTAGGAAGCTGTCACGGTCAGGTGTAGCCTAGAGAGTTCTTTGTGCTTCCATTTCCCACAAGTCTCTTCTCTGACCAGACTCATGTACATTGGTCGGTGTCCTGAAAGCGCTGGGCGTCACAGACGAGGCGGAGACGCTCGTCAGTCACAGCATATTGTGACAGAGTGAGAGACAGAGTGTACCAGTGCGTGGGCACAGTCGTTGTCTGTCCAAAGCCCACCATGTCTGGCTCATTTTTTCTCTAGCCTACACTGGACTGCGACGATCCACTACTAGTAGATTTACAGTGAATAGGCCTAAGGGTCAGCAACATGAGCACCCTGATGGTCCTCACTGTATTCCATATCAAAATATGTCATTGTACCTTGCTTGGTAGTAGGCCACATGAAGTTTATAATTGGCAGAGTATATGAACAGTTGCCCTCTTTCTGTCTGTGCCCTGCTACATGTAAACTTAAAGTACCTTATGAAGAGCCTGTATCTCAATAGACATGCCCTGTATGGCCAGTGTGTGTGTGTGTGTGTGTGTGTGTGTGTGTGTGTGTGTGTGTGTGTGTGTGTGTGTGTGTGTGTGTGTGTGTGTGTGTGTGTGTGTGTGTGTGTGTGTGTGTGT
>JAVQIZ010242025.1:0-16815 GCA_036023535.2 Galaxias brevipinnis | reverse complement strand
CTCGATTAAAACAATAGAAGGGGGGGGGGGGGGCACACACACACAACATATTACCAGATTAAACCCGTCTCGTGCCTAACCTCTCACCACGGGGGGGGGGGGGCCTCATATCCTCTGGTCAAACACACAACGGAGAAAGAACAGTGGTCACTTCCTTTAAAAGAGACGGCCATCTTAACCACCCCAGCGATCAGCTGAGACAACGACGTCTTTCTTCAGGACATAATAACATGAGAGTTCACTTCCACACGGAGAGGGGAACCACCGCTGCCCTGCGGTGTCACAGGAGAGAGGAAGCTAGTGGGCCACATCCCAATTGCATTTGCTGCATGAAGGAGAGATTACGGAGGGGGAGAAATGGAGTGGAAGGAGGAGTTTGTGTTAGGGTGATTAACCCCCCCCCCCTCCTCGTCACTCTTTGCCCTGGTCCGTCCCGCCATGCCCACAGCAGAGAGGGTGTGGCCTTGCACTCGGTCAGGACACGCGCGTGTGAACATGAAAGGCCTGACGGACGACTGGGACGACGGAGGCACCGATCACCTTTCCTTCACAGATAAACGGCTCGCCAATCAAAATCAAAGACCAGAGCTGATTGTATTGAGGTACACGCACTGTGTTCCCGTTGAGATGGATTGGTCATTTGACATGGCTCAGTGAAAACATTTACCAAGTCCCGACCGATGCACTAACATAGGGTTAAGATATGCTTGAGTATGAAGGTGTTTAAGGAAACGACAAGCCCGCTATAGATTGTACCACAGGACCCCTGTTCCAAATATCTCTGTTTGTCCACGTGATTACACACTTATGAGGCTGCTGCCCTCCAGGTGATTACAGTGCAGGCAGATAAAAAGGGCTGCCTCCGACTTGGCCTAATGCACAGGTACATCCTGAGGTATCCTGGTTTTATGGTCATCGTTATCTGCGCTCTTCACATTTCGAGGGGTGTTCGATGCATGAAGACAAGGGGTTTTGGTGCCTAAGTGTCCTTGCCGGCTCCGTGACACAATCAATCCCAAAGGTAGCCATTGTCAGTTTTGTCAATACGAACCTTTTATTACCTTGCTAATCCGATCGATGAGGAAGACCGTCATATTTCACAGTGAAAGATTGCCTTGGAAGATGTGACATTTATGGCACGGATTATTCTCCCGAGTCGAGTCATGCGCTAGAGACTGCCCAGAGGAGCTAACTGGGAGAAGCAACACCCCGTCTTCCTTTGCCTTCCTCCTTTGGTTCGTCTCTCTTCCTCTGTACATTTCCATTTGTGTCAGATAATGCTGGGGAATGCATGGAATTGATGGAAACACAGGCTCCCCCGCTTGTAAGAGACCTGGAACATGTGTCTGATTCTGCGGTGTGCTTCTGATCTTAAAGGCTGAGCATGGCAGCCCCGAATACTAAACCGGCAGGGAGAATAGAGGTCATCAATCATGGATGGCATGCATTTCCCTGCAGTGGAAGGCGGCCAAACGGCAGTGGGACGGATGCAGCGCCGCCCCACACTACTAGGAGACTGGAGGGCCGAGGCAGACAGGTAATTAACCCGACCAAAAATAATATGTGCTTAAACGAAAAGGAGGAAAAGGGCTGACAACAACGGTCTCCAAGAATAGAATAGGCCCTGGCCACGTGACCACACGAGGTCCGCCGTCATCGACGGTAAGAATAGCAGTTCATTTTCCTCAGAGTCTTCGATCACGTTGTAAAAGCGAGTTGTGAAGATGCGGGGGCCGTGGACTCAGGATGTGGACTCAGAATAGCTGTTGGAACTCGGAATACTAGCACGCCCTTCCAATGCTTCCTTGTGGCTTAACAGGAGTTCTATTTCAGTGTGGGTCTCAAGCCGCCTTAATTGATCAAGCCTTTGGATAAACATACTACTGATGGTGGTGGCGGTATGTTAATAAGCGTGCGCGCGGGTGTGTGCCCGTGGCTTCAGCACATACACTCAAGCCGAGCGTCGACTTTCAGAGTAAAAAAAAAAAAAACTTTAAAAAGAGAGGTCCTATTGTGTGACACAATGACACCATTCCCCTTTCACGCTGTGCAGGCATATCAAGGACGTCCCCCTGGTTCCACCAGAGAGCCCTGGCTGCTCTTCCTCCCAGTTAAAAGCTCACGCTTGCCCACTCCATAATTGAGTAAAGGAATGTGACACGACCTGTGATGTGGCCCGTCCTTTAACTCCCACTTTGTTGTTCCCTCAGTGCCTCGCGAGCCCATCCCAACGCCGAGGAAAAACATGCCAATCCGCTGGCCCCCGGCTTTAGACCTCTGATCTCAACTCAGTGAGCTTTGAGCTGCCACTGATCAGAGGACGGACAGCGGTCTGGAGAGACTGCGTGGCCCGCTTCCCTGCCAATCAAGCTGTCGGCGCTGGACGCCTGCCCGGCGCGTCTGGCTTCCTAACTCCCTCTCCTGTCTCTGTGTCAACTGCCTGCTCTCCTTTGTTTAGCCCTCCGGTGCCAGTTTACCTGAGGTGCCTGTCTCTCGGCCTGTCTCCTCGCCGTCCTGACCTGCCTGGCCTGTCTATCTGTCTATCTGTCTGTCTGTCTGTCTGTCTGCGGGGCCGGCCGGACGCCACTGGTCTGGAGCCTGCAGCGCCTACAGAACAGCCTGTCTGTAATGGCTCTGTCAGCCACAATAACTGCCTGCAGACCACCGGGCGGCTGGAGAAGGATGCTCCTCTTTAGGCTGGTGATGTGCTACGTGTCCGGTCACACATAGGGATCCGCTATTCAACTGATGCTATCCCATTCTGTCTGTCTATTCTGTTCAAACAGTCTATACTTATACAGTATGTTCACATAAATACATCGGGTTGACACAGGAGGTTTTGTAATACAGCTAACGAATTGTATTTGCATATGTGCACAAAACTGTTTGGATTGAAATGTAATGATGTTTGCTTATAAAGTTGTATTGAGGCCGACTTTGGATAATTGTAACAAAAAATTAATTAGAAAGGGCGTTCCAAAATCCTCCACATGGCAAGAGACCCGTCATCCTCTTTGGATTGAGCAGAGGGGAGCAGCCATTAGCCTCAATAGAGACCTACCCTGCTGGAGTACTGGAGCCCTTCATGATAAAATAATGCCTGGCCTTAAAATATATATGCAGAGGGAGAGGGGAAAGGCCAGGGAAGAAATACCACAGAGTGACACCAGGGAGAATCGACATGCTAATTCTCCAGATCCAGAGATTAAAACCACGGAGAAAGGAGAGCACACAAAGAGTAAGTGGAGAGGAAGGAAGGGATGGAGGGGTGCAGAGTCATTACAAATGCACGCAGGTCGCCTTGAGGAAATTGGAAGAAAGGATGAAAAAAAAGAAAGAAAGAGAGAAAGAAGGTTGCGGAGACTTTGCTTCCTTTCCAGGTAATGCGATTGCTATATTGGTGATCTAACACCCTCATTAAGAGCGGATCAAACGACGCGGCTAGAACCGGCGATGTGGAACTGCAGTGTGTATGAGACAGGATTAGGTGGATGAGAGAGATGTTCCTGCGGTAGCGCAGAGTGTTTGAAGTCCCACGCCTGCCTAATTGTCGACCGAGGATCCTGGAGCCTGAAAAGTTCAGCTTCCCCGCTGAAGTGCAGGCAGCCATCTTGCCATCGGCAGGCCTCCCGAGTGTTTGTGTGTGCTGTTTTTCATGGTGCAATTACCAATCAGATGTAATTATATTAGTTGGAAGACAAAGACAGCCTGATGATGTGAGACAAATTAATCATTGTTATTTTATGTTCTCCCTTACTCCCTGATAGAATTGATTTGCTATCCTGTCTTGCGATTAAGGGCAACCTCTAAATAATGTGTTGGTCCCATAATGAGAGGCAACAATTGTTCAAGAATTGTCTAGGCTTTTTTTAAAATATTTTTTGTAAGGTATTGGTGTCATGTGTATAATGGTGTACAGGGGGACTGGGGTTCTAATAAACTATACCTGAACTCACCTTACAATATAACTTTTTTATATGTGTAAACACATAGAGATCACCGGAAAGAGTGATGCCACTGACAGTGAAAAGAACAGTAAAAAACATGTGCATTCCCACAATGCCACACTCTCCAAGACTTGTTTTGTAGTTGTTCAATTCTTACTGTGAAAATATTTCACACCAGTAACACTCCTTTTGGGAGTATCAAATAACGTTTTCTTTTGCAAACATGTTTGTTTGAGTGCATGCGTGTGTGAGTGTGTGTGTGTGTGTGTGTGTGTGCACAAAAAATGCATGCACTTTTCAGTCTCTCCCAGTGTAATGTGTGTTTGCTCTAGTGTGAATGATTGAGTGACTGGGTCTGAAAGGGGAGAAAGAGGCATCACACAGTAAGTAGGTGGATGATGAGTGGATCATCCATTAAGACTCAGTTTTACCGGGATAACGAGGAGGAGGTCATTACTTTAGAGGAATCCTCTTATTTTAGATCAACCACCAGAGTGTCTATTAGCTTATCTAACCCACAACTAGGCCACTCTAATTTTTTTCCAGAGGTCGGGACTTGCTCTATCCCAGGATGATATCACCGGGCAGCTGTCCGATCTCGGAAATCAGATTCCACCACAGTAACAGGAATAACGTGAGCATTGGCAGGATTCTTTTAATGGTGCCTGCCATGGTGGATTGCAGCAGGAGCCACTGGGCCGTTTGGAAAGCCGCGACACGCTCAAACGTCTGCAGAAGATTCAAATCAAATTGGTGTAAATAAGGATCACAATGTTGGGATTCTGTTGATCGAAGTGTTTCACTGCTTGTGTGGCTGTGCGGTTGGGGAGTCCTTGCGAGTGCTTTCAAACCATCTATTGTTGAGAAGGACACGGAGTTGCGATAGCAGACATCACACATCTCTCTAAAGCACACACGCATAGCAAAGCCTCTCAGGCTCTATTGATTTCAAACAATGCAATGTAACCATAAGTTAGAATTGTAATAAGTATGTAAAGCATATTCGAACGTAACCATGGTTTCTTCCATTGCCTATGTTATGCAGGAAGCAGGATAATAAAATGGCCTTAAAGGCTGCAGCTTCAGACTAAATTCAGGAAATGAACGATAGTGCAGTGGAACAACAATACAGGGGAATATCAGGCAATCTATTAGCATTCATATTCAGTGTAGGGGAATTCAGCTCCAAACAAATCCTCACAATGGGCTCTTAAAAAAAACAAATGGAGGTTTGGCAAACAAACAATGCCTTTGTAATTTTAGGAGAAATCCTAGCTCCTTAAAAAGCCAGGGAAACGGGCTCTCTAAATTCATGGGAAAAGCTGTCACTTATCTCGTACAGTCTGCACAAGTGGCCATGTGAGATATATGAGGAAACTGGTTTAAATTATCCGACGTTTTACCCAAATCTACTTGAGAAAGAAAAACTAAAGTTTTCGAGACAGAGATGAGGACTCCAGCAAACACCGAGGGATCTCTCATTTGACTGGAGGCTACGGCAACGAAAAAACATCACTGCACCTCCCAATGACAAAGCATTGCTGCATCCGAACCTACGACACAAGAGATACCCAGCAGCAGGAGAGGGAGGGTGTGAGAAGTCAAGTCACATCAGCACCAAAGCAGAGAAGAAGCATTTACCTCCGGTCGCCTCGCTGTGGACAGAGTTTTGTGTAGGAGGGGTGGCGGTGATGTGGGTCATACCTCGCATTCCCGGGAGCCAGAGATGGTGTAGGTGCAGGGCCCTGTTCCATTGACAAGCACGTCCATGGCCTCTGAATTGGTGGGCTTGTAGTCCACATAGTACTCCTGCAGTGGGGAGCTCAGTGTGCGCTCCGTCTCCCGGGCCTTTTTCCGGCGCTTGCGGGCGGCGGCCGAGTGCTCCTGCAGCTGCTTGACGCTGCTGGGGTAGCGCTTCCAGGACACGTAGATGACCAGCAGGATCATGGCCACCGACAGGAACAGGGCCACGCTGCCCGCCACGATCTTGTGGAAGGACACGGGTTCCAGGTCCGGCTCCGGTGGCGGGGCCATGGGCGGGGTGACAGCCACCGACGTGGGGCCTTCTCCTCCCCTCTTCCTGGCACCGGTGGGCGAGCTGGGCACGGCCGGGTGGCGCTCCGTCTGGGCAGGGGCCTCCGAGGGGCTGGGCGAGGCGTCGACGTCCAGGGAGGTCACAGGGCTGGCCTGGCAGATGTCGCGGGCCCCCACAGCGTCCATCACCTTCTCCCCCTGGGCCTCCTTGGGGCTGGCGCAGATCATGGTGGTCTCCTTGTTTCCCCTGAAGCTCCTCAGCCACACCACCAGGGGGCAGACCACGGGGCCGCAGTCCCACACGTTGCCCGCCAGGCTGATGGAGGTCAGGGAGACCCAAGCGGCGACGGCCTCCGCCGAGATGTTGGTGAGCTTGTTGGAGTCCAGGTTGAGGGTCTGCAGGTTGGGCAGGCACTGGTAGACGGCGGCATCCACCTCCTGGAGCTCGTTCCCGGACAGGTCCAGCTTCTGCAGCGAGGTCCACGTCCAGGTCAGCCCCTGGTTCATGGACTTGATGCGGTTCCACTGCAGGTAGAGCGCCCGCAGGTTGTACAGCCGGGGCAAGTGGGAGAAGTTGATCTTGGAGAACTGGTTGTGCTCCAGGTGCAGCTCGGTGAGCTTGAGCAGGCCAAAGAAGGCGTTGCGCGTGATGCTGCGGAGGCGGTTGTAGCCCAGGTCCAGGAACTCCAGGTTCCGGCAGTCCTGGAACAGACGCACGGGCATGCTCTTCAGGGAGTTGGAGCGCATGTGGAGGCTCAGCAGCTTCCGAAGGCCCTGGAACTGGCCGGGCTGCAGGGCCTGCAGCTTGTTGTACGAGAGGTCCAGGTTGCGCAGGTTGGGGACCGGGTGGAAAGTGGTGTTGTGGAGGGACGTGATCTTGTTGGAGCTCAGGATGAGCTCCTTCAGCCGCCGCACCCCCTGGAAGGCCAGCCCGTCCACGGCAGAGATGTAGTTGTGGTCCAGGTAGAGCCAGATGAGCTGGTTGAGGCCCACAAACTGGCCGGCTCTCAGGCTGGCCAGGCTGTTGTAGCGCAGGGAGAGCCCCTGGCAGCCCCCGGAGAGGTTCTTGGGGACGTCGCGAAAGGCGCTGGACTCGCAGTAGACAATCTTCCCATCACAACGACAGCTCTTGGGGCACGCGCGCTCGCTGAGGGACGGGGTGGCCGCCAGCCACACCTGCATGAGCAGCGGCACCATGAGCCAGCGGCGCCGCACGGCAGAGCCTGCAGCAAGGAAGGAGGTAGGGGGGGAGAAAGGAGGAGGAATTGGGGGAGGGAGGATGGGGGTGGGGGAGTCAGGGGAATTGGAATGGAGCGGGGGGTGAGGGGGAAGGGGAGAACAGAGGGAGAGCCATGATTACAGGGGCAACTAATCAAAACCACGTTTGGTTCTATAGTTAATGATAGATTATTGCAGCAAAAGTCAACAACCTGCTGCTCTTTCCCTGCGTAATAAAACATCATACTGTAATTACATTGTCAAATCTATTACTGCACTAAATGAAACCACCCAGGCCTACTTCTCTAATACGTTTTAGCGCCACACAATGTTTCTACCTCAGGTTTTAAGCCAGAGATCAATGTGAGAATACACTACTTTTATACTGCATTAGCTGAGCCTAATTAGCCAATGGTAAAGGATAATCTCCTGTTAGTAGCAAATTACATTTTCTGAATAGTTGGTGGTTTATTTTAAGGATTCGCCACATAGTGGTTCGGCGTATCTGCAGTGTGCCGTGCGACGCTTCTGCATGACGCCTGAGACTTTACCGCCGACCGCGTCAACTCCTCAAAACATTGTGACAGGAGACACTGCGTTTGGCGTTATTAGTTTTGCAACAAACTGCTCAGGCCAATTTGTAGGCTATCCCTGTGTTTCTGCATGCAGTCCTCCCACAAGGCAGCTCGGTGCTGGCGGCAACAACAGAGAAGTCATGAAGCTAGCGAGCACACACAAATTAACATTCAGGAGCAGAGGGTTGTGTATACAAGTCTGGAGGCGGATCAGTTTAGAATGTAGCCACTCCACGTTGAACCATCCACAACGAAACGGTTAAGACTTCTGAGTGAATCTCGTATTCAACTTCCCTTATAGAGTAGTTCAAGCAAAAAATAAAATAGAGTAGTTCAAGCAAAAAAAGTCAGCCTAGCTTGAGACAATGGCTGTTCGGATATCACGCATATCTTTGCTCAATGTTGAAGCAGCAGCGGTGACAAATCCAGAGAGAGAGAGAGAAAGGATTGTGTGTGCAGTATGGAAAAGGCTCCTGAAAAGGCAGTAAGTGCATTCCGGATGCTGTTGGAAGCAGTGATAATGAGAAATGGTCAGTAGAATTGTAGCCTGGCCTGATAGCAGTCCTCATCTGGGGGCTGGACTGAGCTGTTTCCATTAAAATCGCTCCCTTTACAGAGTCACTAACGATCTGTCATTAAGATGCATCGATTTCCTCTGGAGAGATCCCCTCCCTTCCTTTCTGTGCATTTTTTCCCTTCTCCTTCTTCTTCTTCTTCTCATGGCAGACCTGGCACTGGTGCTGCAGCCTGCACCTTCTAAGCAATAGCACATCAAAAGGCTAAAGGACCGACAATATCAAAGGATCGGGAAGAACTGAAGTTGTTGTGTCAGATTAGAGAGCTCTAACCCTTATGTTTAATCGCTTTAGACACGAGCCATGCACGATCCGTTGACGGCAATCTTAATGGATGTCGCTATATGAAAGGAAGTCGGCGACAGAGCTTGTGCCTTCGCGCCACGGTAATTTAGAAGTTCAGCAGCGCCGAACAGAGTGAAGGACTCGAGCCATCGAGCTAAATAAGGGGAGCGTGCAGACATGGCAGAGAGACGGCTGAAGACGCTTTGCATCTTCACTGTGGCATTGTGTGCGCTGGTAAAACGCTTGCTTTCGTCTGTAATGTTGGTGCGAGCGTTGGCAGAACAAATTCCTTGATGAAGGGTGGTTGAGCAGCGGCATACGGCATATGTTAGTTAACATAGCCATTGTTCTGCTTGCCAAGCATCTGCAGATCCCATATGGGAATCATGTGCGTGTGATTCCGTGTGTGCATCTGTGAAAGTGTGTGTGTGTGTGTGTGTGTGTGTTTGTGTGTGTGTGTGTTTGTCCGTGTTTGTGTGTTGGGTGGCGGCATAAAAGACTGTGTATTGTTTTTCTCAGAGGAATTTGAAAAGAATCACTGGATGGTGCATATCATTTAGAGATGCATTGATTATACCAGCTCATACCTCAATTTGTTCTTGCGGCCGTGGATTTCTTTGCTAGAGAAAACGGTAAAACAAATGTATTACTGTAAAGAGGCTTTGTTTATTCTGGTGTCCTACAGTTGGACTGCACATCTTCCTTGTAAAACTGCCTCTCTTGGGGGCCTTTATGAGGGCTAACAACATCAGCAATATATTAAGTCATATCGAAACCTCTTAATTTTAACGGGCTTTGATCAGATTCCACTCCCAGAGTGGTTTTTAATTGATTTGATGGAAAGAAGCAATAGCGGTTCTAAATCTGAACACCTATTCAGAAGCTCTCTGCAATCCCAAGTGAATCCCTCTCAGCCTCCCAGGCATACGTTGTCATCAAGGACAACCGGAAAAACAAAGAAACCATTCGGATGATCCCTAACGTGCAATGTGTAATGTGCCATGTGAATTTAAAATAATTGAAGAGAAGACATTTGTGTGTGAGAGAGAGGGAATGTGTGTGTGGGAGGCTCAGCTAAATGACAGTGTGTTCCGAATGCTGCATGAGTCTCAGCAGCACTCAAAGAGAATGGAGAAACGGACCACCCGTCGTCTGTGGCTTCCCCAGTACACAGACCAGCTCTGCCGGGAGCCAACGTGGTGCATCCTCCTGCTTGTGCACCCGCCGAACACGGCACCGCTCTACCCTGACCCTCTACCCGCTCCGTGGTTTAATGAGCGCTCTGTGCTCTGCGGCCCTCTAACAGGCCCCACCCACCCTTCCTTTAATCTAATCAGAGGTGCCGCTCAGGTGCCGCTCTATCATTCCGGCCTTCCCGCCCGTACCGCTCTCGTTGTTGCTATTCTTTCCCGGCACATCTGTCAGCGGGTCAACTTTGACCCCTTTCACGGTGCCCACCCGATTAGTGTTGCATCCCCCTTGAACCATGTGCCCTTTATCATGCTACTCTAACTATAGGGCTTTTCTCTTTTTCTAAAGGCGAAGGCATGGCTGCATCCACGTGACCTATGACGCCTTCTCTGTTTCAACCCAAGAGCAATCACTGGGCTTAGGTCAGGATCAACGCGCTTTTTTTATACCATCATTACGGCTGGATTGCATATTTTCCAGGCTATCATCTGTAGAATCTGCCCAAATCCAAACTAAATGTTTTTTTTTCTCCCTTAGAACTCAAGGGTGTGTTTTGACATCTGCCTAATGCTTTTCTACCAGGGACACAGCCTGTCTGTCCCCAGCACAGGGAATACAGTACCAGACAGGGAAACTAAGAGCACTTTGCTGCTGACCTAAAATGAAAACCAAATCTAGTTTTTAATAACTTGGAAAATGGACTATTACTTAACAGTGCACTTTGAGCGTGCGCAGACATTCACTAATACACACACGCAGACTGGCACACACACACACACACACACACACACACACACACACACACACACACACACACACACACACACACACACTACACGTCATTGTTATTTGCTGCCTAGCTGCCACTAACAGTGGTACAACTAGTGGGATCAGCCAGCAGAGTGCCATAGCCTGGACAGCAGCCTAAAGCATAGGGGAGGATGTCCCCCCAGACTAACCTAAGCCATCCTATTATCCTCCAATTATCATTGAGATGATGACTAGGCCTGCCAAGTTCAGGCCCATTTCCATGGTCCTTGGGAAGCAATGTTTCCTGTCTTCTGTTTACATTGCATCAGTGCTGGGCCGAGGAAACACAAGCCCGCCTGTATACTCGCAGGAAATGCACAAGGAACACGGCTAACTGGACGACTCCTTGCAATACGGATGAGGTAATATAGACCGGCATCGTGGAGAGACTTGTCACCAATTTCACTCTCCTCTATACACACACACACACACACACACACACACACACACACACACGTACATTCATTGATTGTGTGTTTTGGTTTCTGCCTTGTTTCTTATTCCTGATTTCCCTGGGTGACAGACGGTTCCACCAGGGCAGAGAGACAGACAATAACCAATCAGAGCTTAACCCTCAGAACCCTGCAGCAGACTCTGTTACGTTGTCTGTCAAGCCCTGCTCCTGTTTGCTGTGAGTCTGTCTCAGTGTAAATACTGACGCTGTGCCACATTCCATCCCCCTGACTTTCCCCACCGCATCTCCTGGAGGCCCTTTCAGTATGTATCAAAGTTCAATTACCTTAGCTCAACTGTGTACATTAGCTTCTGGTTAGAAAAGCTGATTTTCAAGCAATAAAATGTCATACAATCACACAAAAACATAATTCCAATGCCCCCCCTCTGACTGACCGTTGATTTGAGCTTCTAATAGGAGGTCTTTAAAAAAACGGGGATCATATTTTTTTTTACATTATTTGCATTAGGTGACCTGGGAAAATCCTGCAAATGTATTTTGTACACAGCAGATTAGTTTAGCTATCATAACCAAAAACACAACGTATGAGGTTGGAATGAATTGAAAGCAATAACTTGCTCCAGTATGAAATCTGAGTTACAAATTGGTGGCATAATCTGAAATGAAACACTAGCAGTCAACATGGCAAGCAATCTTCCTAATTTTGACACGGCGAAAAAACCTTCATTGTGTCTAACATCAATGTCCACATAACAAAACACACCTACATTTCAGAATATACTGTTTCTAACATACCCCTTACTGAATGTATATTAAAAACAAATTAAATCTTGAGGGAAACCATGTGTGAAGGTCTAACTGTACGAGCTGGTAAGAGTGCCTTGACTGTGGATTCAGAGATCCCCATATGAATGTCATATCATTATCACTCTGCAATGTATAGCACTGGCCATGAAACAGCTTGTACATTTCCTGATGCTAATGAATTGCATCACACAGGCGGCTAAATAGCGTTTTCCCTATTGGCTAACTGTTAACGCAGCTATTTACATCAAGCCTGTGGTTGTGGACATTAGTACAAAAACTGTGCAGTGTGCAATAAAGCATGTCCTACCCATTCTTTGTCAGCCGTTGTATAAGGTATTTATATTTATGTACTTATTGTATTCCTAAAGACGTTGTGAATAAACAGGGAGGTAAGTGTGTCACGCTGTATTTGTCCACCCCCCTCATCTCTATCGCTCTCTTGCTCTCTCTCTCTTTCCCTCTCTCTCTCAATATTCTTTCTCTCAATCTCTTTCTCTCTCCCTCCCTATCAACCATTTCTCTACACTTTTGATTGCATGTGTTTTTATAAGTACACAATTTTGGTCCTATATTCATCGCTCTCTCACTGTCAAACACATGACTTGGCACCCACACACCACACCTGATGAGCTCAATATATTTGTCATGTATCTGGATTTGTTTTTTGATGGCATTTATTCAACCTGCTGAGATGTGAGGTTAGGGGGAGCATGCCTCAATATACACATGCAGTTGAACCATGACGTGGGAGGTGCATTGTGCAGCATGTTTTGGATTATCATTTGATTCGATTTTTGTATGCGTCCTTATACGATGTTGTGTAACTGTACATAGGGCCAGAGTTTATCATGGCCATATTTGAAGAGTCTACTGAGACACAGAAATGTAATAATAGGCTTATGCACCAAGCCTATTCGACAACAACGATTCTGCAGTGCAAAGTTGATTTGTTTTCAGTGCGAGTCACGATTATCATTCAAGTTTTTTAGATTCACACTTCTTTCAACGGGAAAACACAGGATCTCAATGAGAATCTTAACAGTTTATGCCGCAATACAGATTTTGATGGCCATTTTGAGCGGAACAAAATCAGTGGTCCTTTGCTGAATTCCCCCCAAAAGCTTGCTTACTGAGTCAACTGGGAGTATATGTAGAACCAACACCTTGTTATTGCAGGTCTGCAACTACAAAAATACATTTTCATACTTTTTTTTTACCGACTAGGCAAATCAGTAAATCATGCAAACGCTTACAAGATTAGCCTATACAATATCATTATTGACGAAAAAAAGAAATACCAATGTCTATATTTTAAATGAAACACGAATTTATCATCCAAACACTTGAAAAATCAAGTCTGAAGCCCACAACTGTGAGCTTTTTTTAATCAAACTGCGTTGCCATCTTTTAAGCATTTTTTCTAATGTAGAATGTACGAAAGTCCCCATTAAAGACAAACACTTACCCATTTCCGCTTATCAGTCAGCTCCTGTCCACAGGTTTTAATGCCTTCTAGCGCGCGACATCAGAGTCTGCATGACACACGCTCTCCACAGACGGGTAGGCTACGGTTCTCATCCACGGATGAAGTCGCTCCGCGCAGCCGCGTATAGACGTACTTGCCGGTGGTTACTCCTGAATGTTCTATACCTCAGATGGGTATTTTGTTGTTTGTTATGAAGTTCAACGAAAGAACACACCTCATTTAATTCCGACAACAGACGAAAATTCCAAATTCTCAACAGTATCCATAATTTGGTCCCGCGTAAAACCGTTACTGTTTCGTTGTTACCAAAGCCCGCAGGATGTGCACATACGGCAAATAATGCCTATCCAAGTCATTTATGATTATCCGTAGGCGTAAACTGAGCAAACTTTGAAAATCCCTTGCAAAACGTTCTCACATTGTTCAATCTATCCATTTTGTCATGATGCACTAACTGGCAATTTACCCTTTAAGAAGCTGAAGGAGCACTATTCCACCAGTGAGAGCTTGACTGACGGAAAACTCACGTTCTTTTTTGCAAAATCTAGACGATGGCGCACAGCGCATTCACGAATAATAATAGGTCTGAAGCTATACTGCAAATATAACAGTATGTTATTGAAAAATAGTGTTCTCCCTACCATAACATTTTTTTCGTCGTTCAATTTCCAATAAATGGGATGCAGGCGTTCGGGTTAATCACGTCTTCGTATGTCAGCGCAACTTTGTCAAGCAGAATCGGAATGCCCTCTTCTGGCGAGAGAGCAGCCCCCGCATCATCAGTGGCTGCATTGTTGACTGCGTTTTACAATAATGTTTGGCATTAAGCTTTGTAGTCTGATCTTCTAAAGGGATTATGGGGCTGAGTTCGTTTTACAGCAGTTATACTGGTAAAATCGCACGGCTTTGTATTTAATGCGTTATATGTATAGCCTAGGCATATTCATTCTTCTTCACGACCCTTAATCGGGTTCAACAGCCAGGGGCTTTCGCAATTCGAGACGTATCCATGATCTTCATTGTTGACCACATTAAAGATAGGATAAGCACGAAATATTTTTCTATGCACCCCATTATCGTTATATTTCTTCATATTGAATTAGTTGTATGCGTGGTATGCACATTTTTCATTAGAGATGATCTGCTCTTGTAGAATGTTCAGTGTATTGTCCTCCCAATGAATAAACGTCAATAGAGAGCAGACAAAAAGGCCACGAAATCATATTGCTCTGCCCTCAGCCCAGACACTAAATCAGAAGCGTCGTCTGTCCAGCGGAGACGCTGTCCAGTGCTGATTTGCTGCATATAATATTGAATTTTTGATGCTAAGTTGCTAGCTAAATCAGGCTAAGTTGGTAGGATGCAAAAATGTAAGCATGTTGTAATGTTTTTCAATAGTCTTTGTAAATGTCAACATTTACAAAGACTATTGTCTTGCCATGAAAAAACTGTGCCCGCTTACTGGCCCTGTATAAAACTAACCTCTTTATTGAAGCTGTCGACTATGCCTAATGATAAGGTTTTGTTATATATCACACTTTACAATCCTTGAGAGAAATAATGGTAGAGACAGCAGCTACAGTGGGTGAAAAAAAAGGTCGATGCAAAAGTGTAAGAAAAGCCTCTCCTTCAACAGAAGGCTATGTTCAAAAACCCAGCAGAAAATTACAAAAGTAGACAATTGAAGAAAACACAGTGCATTTATGCTTTACTCTTTGCTTTTGTCTCTTTATTTAATATGTTTATTTTACCTTTTATCTGCACTGTCCACTTTTTTTTGCTGCAACGATGTAAATTTCTCTGCTGTGAGACGAATAAAGGATTTCTGATTCTGATTCTGATTGGGAATGTCCATTCAAAGAGATTCCTGTGTCTCCATGGCGACAGTGACATCTCTCCAGCCAGTCTCCTGACCTCATCAGTCTATGAAGGCTCCACCAAGCCCTTTCCCTCCTTCCTTCCATCCTTCCCTCCATCCCTCCATCAGTCCATCCCTCACTCTCCCTGCCTGTGTGTGTGTGTCTCAGCGTCACAAAGGGCCCTCTGCTGGGTCACTGGGCACCAGAGGGTCACCGGGGCCACCCCAGCCGCTGGAAAACTGACCTCTGACCCCGGCACTTAGCACAAGTAGCATCCCCCCTGCCTCCCCCCGCTCATTTCTCTCTCCTGACACTCCCCCCCCTCCCCCCTCCTACCCCACTCTCCCCTGCCTCATCTCTCTCTCTGATGGCTGGGTGGTGATAATGGAGGTTGGGTCCTGATGTGATAAAAGCGTCGCTTAAGGAGCTAATCGCTGCGGTCAGGAGCCGTCTCAATCACAGGACGACACACACACACACACTGCTCTGCTACGGACACACACACACACACACACACACACACACACACACACTCACACACACTGCTCTGCTACTGACACACACACACACACACACACACACACAAACTGCTCTGTAACTAACACACACACACACATTCAAGGCTGAGCGCACACACATACTGCTCTGTCACTGACACACACACACAGAGAGAGCCTCCAGGCCAGATCTGCAGTCACTGGAACTAATAGAGGTTTTCCTGCTACCAACGTTTGAAGCAGCTGCTCTGTTGCTTTGCGTGCATGTGTGTGTGTGTGTGTGTGTGTGTGTGTGTGTCTGTGGTGTGTGTGTGTGTGTCTAAGAAAGAGAGCTAGACAGGGAGCCAGGGAGAAAGGTATGATGGTGATCGTTAGGAGTAAAACCCTCTGGGGCTGTAGATGAACTGAAGGTGTTGTTAGTTGCATGGTTTCAGAAACAGCATGGGGACGACAAAATGACTACAAAAACACGTTCTGCTCCAAACACTGTCAAGCTCACGTAGATACACGAGTCACAATGTTTAGGAGGAAAAAACAACAACTCACTCACACACACACACAGACATAGGCTCAGAGACACACACACATACACACACACACACACCCACACACAGAGACACAGACGCACACACACACACACACACACACACACAGACACGGGAACAGAGACACACACACAAAGACATAGGAACAGAGACACACACACAAAGACATAGGCTCAGAGACACACACACATACACACTAACACACACACACACACACACACACACACAAAGACACAGACGCACACACACACACACACACAGACACACGGGAACAGAGACACACACACAAAGACATAGGCTAAGAGACACACACACATACACACACACACACACACACAAACCCACACACAGAGACACAGACACACACACACACACACACACACACACAGAGACACACACACACGCACACAGACACACACACACACACACACACACACACACACACACACACACACACACACACACACACACGTATAGACGTGAGGGTCTCTGGGGAGATGGTTTGACTGGACAGCACTTTCTCTCTTACCAGCTGCACCCTAGTTTCTAAACTTTGTGTGTGTGTGTGTGT